>WNGS01145588.1:17304-30711 GCA_020271785.1 Procambarus virginalis | reverse complement strand
ATAGGTATAGGTTACGTAATAATTGTAATTATGAAGCATAAGATGCTTATCTTAACATGCTAACAAGTTAGGTAAGGTCAGTGTTTTCTATGAAGCTTTTCAAGGTAAACTATTATGTTTAGTATATCACCTATGCACGTATTTAATAAGTCAATATTGACTATACGAATTTGCGAGGACGGGTGCTTGGGCACATAGTGTACTGTGTACTGTAATGTCATTGAGCCTTTGAGCAAGGCAGGGATCACACAAGTATCACAAGTATATGTAAAGCTTGACTAGTCAATGTAGAATGTACACCCAGCCGTCCTCCTGTTTTGTTAGTACTTATAGTAACGATGAGGACCATAGTACACATATGACGTCATGGACAATTAGAGAGTAGAATTCGTTACAACTGAATTTGGACAAACCGGAGATTTGAATTTACGTTGCAAAGACAACCTAAACTAACCTTCTTAGGCCTAATACTCGTTACCTGAGGCTATTATAGTATATACATATGCTATATTAGGCCTATGAATATTTAATTTCGGATTTCAGCTTTACATTTTCGGACTTCGTAAAGTGAATAGTTCCAAATTCTACTATCTAATTGCTTAGTACGTCAATATTTGTACTATGGTGCACATAGTTACATAAAGTACTATCTAATCAGGAGGATGGGTTGGTACAACAGTAAACTTAATGCCCATTCAGGGATCGAACATATGCCCCATTCAAGGGGCATAGTGTAAGCCCAGCATAATGCTCACCCTACCGATGACAGTCGGTAAGGGGTAGAGAAGAAAGTGTGAAAAAAGGGAGGGGAATTAAAAATGGGAAATTAAACGGAAAAAAAGGTGGGGGGGGGAAAGCTCCCTCTTTCTCCTTTCAATACCATATTCCGGGGGGCCCCATGAAAATGATGTCACCACCGCCCTCTTCACCCGTCAACCTCCATATTCTCCCTCACTGCGCCTAACACCCATTTCCCTTCCTCACCACTAACCAAAGGGAGGCATGAACACCCCTCTCCTTCCTCACCTTCAATTTTGAGAGGCCCACTTGGGAAATTTGGCGCCAATTCTCCGGGTCAGTTTCATTTTGGCGGGAAATTGGAGGACGGGAGAAGCAGGCAACCCGCTCGCCCTCAGCCGCTACCATCTGCAAGAGTCACTTCGTAAGCTGCAGTGCATACAATAAATACGCATTTACTACAGTATATTATATATTACTAAATGGGCAATCGGCGGTGCCCGGGTCTCTCCACCTACCCGCCCTTCTCTTATTTCGGTAAATCGGGGGCCGACTCCAAAAACGCCCAACAAATACAGTCTCCAACTGTTTATGAATGAAAGACGGTTTATACATGACTCACAACTTATTTCGTTCTAACACTTCCGGAACAAGTGCTTCACTGACGAATTTTGTTCGAACCAGTGTGACTTGGTTCGAACCAAAACGCTGTAAATGCTTCACCCACGTACTACAAATACAAATAATCGCCAATAGAACGTAAACACATAACCTAACCTAACCTATGGCTATATATGCACAATATGCTAATATATTATAATATTAATTTATATTTGAGAAAATTCCCGTTTTGAATGAGCAGCATGTTAAAATTTATGAATGCGTCTGTGGGGTCGACCGCTGGATGGAATGAACTTGATCTGAGGGCGGGTTGCGCCAACAGAACCTAAACACCTAACTATACATAATACTTTATTATATAATATTAATATATAAATGAGAACAAACCTCTTATACAAACAATAAGTCCTGGCCTGAGGACGGGTTGAACTATTTCACCCACGTACTTCAAATAATAGCCAACAGAACCTAACCACTTAACATATGCCTAACTATACATAGAATTTTAATATATAACATTACTTTTGTATGAGTTAACCTATTTTAATACATAATACGTTCAAATGAATATGTCTTAGGAGAACAAGTGCCGCTGTGACTCACCTAGCCTGAGGACAGGCTGTGTAGGTCTGACGTATTTCAGACTTGGGCTATTTTCATGTTATTGAAACCTAAGATTTATATTGTCTAGTGCTTTATTCTTTTATAGTGGTGGTAATTGACTTTTGGGAGTATGTTGTGCTCTTCTGAGTACCTGGTCAATTACTTGTATATTACTTAATAAACGTACTTAATTTTGTAATATTTTATATATATATTTCGCGTGAATTTGAAATTCTTCCGTTCGGCGGGTGTTGTATCCGCGGGTAGCCTCGTGTGAGGGGTATCAACCAACCCGTCCTCGCAAATTCGTATAGTCAATATTGACTTATTAAATATGTGCATAGGTGACATACTAAACATAATAGTTTACCTTGAAAAGCTTCATAGAAAACACCAACCTTACCTAACCTTGTTAGTATGTTAAGATAAACATCTTATAGCTTCGTAATTACAATTGTTACTTAACCTATTATAGGTATAGGTTAAGTAATAATTGTAATTACGAAGCAATAAGATGCTTATCTTAACATACTAACAAGGTTAGGTAAGGTCGGTGTTTTCTATGAAGCTTTTCAAGGTAAACTATTATGTTTAGTATATCACCTATGCATGAAGCTTTTCAAGGTAAACTATTATGTTTAGTATATCACCTATGCACGTATTTAATAAGACAATATTGACTATACGAATTTGCGAGGACGGGTTGTATCATGTTAGTATTAGTGCTAACAATAACACCACAGTATTAGTGCTAACAATAACACCACAGTACTAGTGCTAACAATAACACCACAGTACTAGTGCTAACAATAACACCACAGTATTAGTGCTAACAATAACACCACAGTATTAGTGCTAACAATAACACCACAGTACTAGTGCTAACAATAACACCACAGTACTAGTGCTAACAATAACACCACAGTATTAGTGCTAACAATAACACCACAGATGATCATACAACAATAACCGGGCTAACACCGCTGTGCTGATAGAGGTTAATGATTGATTTAACCGTGAACTCAATCTGAATTATTTAGATGTTCGTTAGTATTTGATCTACGTAATCATGGCTAATCAGCCTCGAATTACTGATGGATTACTATTATGAAGCGAACTAATCATTGGCGTTGTGAAACAATAAACGTCGTGGTCAGGCTGGACACTCATCACAATTATTTTCATTTCTAAATTCATAATGTTTTGGGATGTCTAATTGTTTTTAGTTCAATTAAATGATCGCATTAATAATTATTATATTAATTTCTTAAATCATTTAATACTATACCTATTATTAACTACTAATCTGCTAAGGAAATCCTATTGCTACTAATTTGTTTCTTAATTCACTAACCACTCTATTTTCCGATTTCTCTCTGCCCAAACTCACTCCAAATAAAACGTCTGCTACGCTGTATGTTCATAGCCTCTTCCTTTTCTGTACCGCGGGGGTTACAGCCTCGTAATTTACCAACCCGAGATGTAAAAGAACCCTTCAGAGGTTAGGTTTCCTTAATGTCTATGATTTGCTAACGACCCGTTATGAAACCAAGCAAAGTTAGGGAGGTCAGAATAACTAGGTAGTAACAGCGGCTATGTAACGCATCACAAAATATTAAACTTGCTATGTAATGCCTGAAACTTATCTTGTAATGCCTGTCATGTAGTACAGGCTGTCCCATTTGCAGTACAGGCTATCATCAGTGGTACAGGCCATCATCAGTGGTACAGGCTATTACCAGTGGTACAGGCTATCATCAGTGGTACGGGCTATTACCAGTGGTACAGGCTATCATCAGTGGTACAGGCTATTACCAGTGGTATAGGCTATCATCAGTGGTACAGGCTATTACCAGTGGTACAGGCTATTACCAGTGGTACAGGCTATCATCAGTGGTAAAGGCTATTACCAGTGGTACAGGCTATCATCAGTGGTACAGGCTATTACCAGTGGTATAGGCTATCATCAGTGGTACAGGCTATTACCAGTGGTACAGGCTATTACCAGTGGTACAGGCTATCATCAGTGGTACAGGCTATTACCAGTGGTACAGGCTATCATCAGTGGTACAGGCTATTACCAGTGGTATAGGCTATCATCAGTGGTACAGGCTATTACCAGTGGTACAGTCTATCACCAGTGGTACAGTCTATCACCAGTGGTACAGGCTATCACCAGTAGTACAGGCTATCACCAGTGGTACAGTCTATCACCAGTGGTACAGTCTATCACCAGTTGTATAGGCTATCATCAGTGATATAGTCTATCACCAGTGGTACAGGCTATCACCAGTGGTACAATCTATCACCTGTGGTACAGGCTATCACCAGTGGTACAGGCTATCACTAGTGGTACAGTCTATCACCAGTGGTACAGTCTATCACCAGTGGTACAGGCTATCACCAGTGGTACAGGCTATCACCAGTGGTACAGTCTATCACCAGTGGTACAGTCTATCACCTGTGGTACAGGCTATCACCTGTGGTACAGGCTATCACCAGTGGTACAGTCTATCATCTGTGGTACAGGCTATCACCAGTGGTACAGGCTATCACCAGTGGTACAGGCTATCACCAGTGGTACAGGCTATCACCAGTGGTACAGTCTATCACCTGTGGTACAGGCTATCACCAGTGGTACAGTCTATCACCTGTGGTACAGGCTATCACCAGTGGTACAGGCTATCACCAGTGGTACAGGCTATCACCAGTGGTACAGGCTATCACCTGTGGTACAGGCTATCACCTGTGGTACAGGCTATCACCAGTGGTACAGGCTATCACCAGTGGTACAGGCTATCACATTAGCGGACAAGTTCCTCAACACCTACTACTTAGGTTAGGTTAGGCGGAGGTCAAAACAATCTTATCCACACTTTACCCTTTATAATCTCCCGTCAAAGGGCAAAGTTAAACAACTATTAACATTTCACGAAGAAACTTTCGTAAGTTACCAGGAAGATTAAATGTTACTTTAGGCATGAATTGGAAGTTGATGCTATTCCGTCTGCCAGTCACATTCCCTTGAACCGCCGAACGCACCAATCACGAGCTGGTAAATGAGCCACGCGTGATTGCCATTGGTCGAGGAGGTTAACAGGCTTGTAAACATTGTGCTTTCCAAAAGGACAGAATACGAGACCTCTGGTGTGGCAAATGGCCAATCATGGTAAAGTCCAAACCCCGTGAGGCATTCTGATTGGCTGGCGAGGCTATTAACGCCCAGATCTTGAGAGAACAAGTGTGTGCAGCCTCATCAACCCGGAAACCTAAAATACATATTTAAGTATATATTAAAATCTAAGCCTAAGAAAAACGTTGAGCACTAACCTTGTATAATTCAGTCGTAAGTGTACGAAGCAGGACACACTGCCGTAGATGTATAATGCAAGATACAGCTGTAGATGTATAAAGCAGGAGGAGAGCTGAACGTGCGTCCGCCCTCCACCGTGGCTGCAGTCACACTACACCACAACCATTTTGGTAAGTTCAAAACAAAAACAAAAGCCTATCACCCTCTGGAGGGTTATTAAGGCCACCAGACCAGCCTACTGACCAACCAGCAAGTATACTGTAGTCTGGAACACAGTCCAGGGCTCAAGTCAACTATTAGTGATAGTAACAGAGACGCAGGAGTGAACCATCACATACAACATTAAACTAACCAAGTAATACGCGCCTAAAATCTTTGGCTTGGGATGAGTTATAAATGTTTATAGTTTTTAATTCATAAATGAACTTTGGATATTATTTATTATCTATACAAATCAATATTAATGTGATGACCAAAGCAGACATCACAAGATGGAGTAACGACGACGTTTCGGTCCATCTTGGACCATTCTCAAGTCGGGTGTTTCGGTCGGTGAAACTGGCCGAAACGTCGTCACTTCTCCATCGTCTGATGAGTGGTGTGTTGAGCCTCGTTATTGTGACTCATCGTCTCAATACTAATGTTTTCATGAAAATGTTTATATTCAAATTATATTCGTGCAAGGCCACAGCCCAATGAGCATCACGATGAAACAATATTTCTTTACTACTTTCATTAATATCAACATTATTTTATTCAAAATAAATCTCCAATAAAGAGTGGGGGGGGGGTAAGAGGAGAATTAATACAAGGCCGTCATAGATTTTTATAAAATTTATTGTACACCTAGTAAATTAAGCTGAAAATTTTACTCTGTACAAGATAAAGAATACATTTAATTGTTCTTAACCTAGACACATAAAGGTAGTGGAACTATCACACATAAGATAGCGATGATGCGCTGGCAGCTTAGCCGCCGTGGTGGTGGTGGCGCCCGCGCGCGCCCGCGTGGCGGAAGGTGTCGTTGGCGGTGATTGGTCTCGAACGAGCGCTTGTCACGATTGGGGACGTATGCTGGAGGTCGTTAATTAAGTACGGGGATCACGAATATTTCGAGTCGTAAGTACTGGAATGATGAATGTTGGCCGTCGGTCACTAATGTTTAGGTCGTAAAGTCCTGGCATCACAGGTCTGGGGGTCGTAAGTACTGGGGGTTCTAAGTACAGGGGTCCTAAGTACAGGGGTCCTAAGTACAGGGGTCCTAAGCACTGGGAGATCCCAAGTACTAGGGAGTCCTAAAAACAGGTCTTAAGTACTGGGAGTACTATATGCTGTTGTACTGAGTCCTGAGTACTAAGATCACAAGGATCCTTAATTAATAAAACACTACAAATTACACGCGTAACTCTAGAATAATTTTGCCATTCTTTCCAACTAAGAGAGTAACGACCGTCTTGAGTCAGGGGCCCCGTCCGCTCACACCACCGCCAACACCACCTTCCTTAGTATACAAATTCCTGAATAGACCTTGAATCACGGAGACGGCGTCCGGCGAGGACCCTTTGGTCTCGAACCACACCAGCCTGGGTCATGGGGACCCCATCCCTGCTCTCAGGCCCGTGGTCTGGTCATACCTCAACCCGCTGGGGCAAATGACACCGATTTGGCGTTTAGTCTACGTCGATTTTTAGGTTGATTAAACGTCACTCGAACGTATTTTGTCCAGTGAGCAATGGTCTACGCGGTCGTGTCTCCATATATAATTTGAGTATTTGTAAATGATATGTACTATTACGACCATGTACAGGTACAATAGAAAAGTTTAGCATCCGGAAACTCTTATTGTCCGTCAAAAAACTCCTCGGGATCATTCAGAAAGAGAAAAAAAAAATCCTTAAAAGCCAAAAAGGTGCGGCTCGCGCCGGAAGGGCCAATCCCGCGATAAAAGTCGCTAAGCCAAACAAGGTCGTTGTGTTTAAAACAAGGCCCACCTCACAAGCCGCGATTGGCGTTTCCAGCGAGCCACACCCGGGCGTAGAGAACGCTTATGGTCGGAGGCTGAAGAGACAAAACACCCGGGTCTGGACCCGTCTCCCACTTGCCCAACCTGTTCAGCTTGCCTCCTCCATAGCAGCTTTGTTTACCTTTATTAAAAAAAAGATGATGACCCCCCCGAAGCGCTACGAGGTTGTTTATAACAATAATAACCTTGGGTTGTGAAGTTTCCAAGCTCATACACTGTTTAATTAATAGATGTAAACAAAGCCGCCATGACTGTTGACAGATGTACAGGTTTCGTAAGTGGACGCGTAAATCCCTGATAAATCCTCGCCTTATTTGTGACATTTTAGGGAAGTGTTCAACCATGTGGTAAAAATAAATGGAGGTGACTTTGCAATTTCCACCAATAAAAATGCATAATATTAACATCTACAAAAGATATAACCATCAAATAACTTAACAAAGGTATTCGTTTACAGTGAATAAAAATGTACAGGTATATACATAACATAATTTACAAGTATAGGCCATAATTTACAGAGCACTTACTTGCCAACTTACGAGATCTGTACCTCTCAATTCCATCATTACCGCTAAGTCCGTGTATTCACTAAACTGTTTACGATCTCCGAAGCGCTACGAGGTCGCCCATGAAAGAAACCCTCAGCTTAGGATGACCTCGTGACTCTCCAGAGCTCTTAAATTGTTTAGTAAATACCGATTTAGTCGCCATTGTCGCGGAAAGAGGTACGTAACCCGCAGGTGGACTGTGTACCACGTACCTTGTCCAGCATAGTTACCATGCACGCCCATGAAGAGTGCCGCCACAACTACGCTACATTAGGCAGTAGTGTTTCAAGCTTTCGTGTGTAAGTGTTGTGGCGTAATGAAACACAACACACACACACACACACACACACACCAGTTGCGGGCCCAAACACTCTCGACCAAGGAGTCATTAACCAGTGACACCACAACTTACCAAAACTGTACATCTTCTTCCATTATGGCGGCTTTGTTTACATTTATTAAACAGTTAATGAGCTTCAAAACGTTACAACCCAAGGTTATTGTTGTTATAAACAACCTCGTAGCACTTCGTAGCTTATAAACACGTTAATAAATGTAGACCAAGTAGCCAAGCTTGAGGACGGGTGTACAGGACCCGCTGGGGACCACTACATGCTGGCTCACTCCGGCCCCGCGGCTCCAGATATCAAAATGGGGAACTCATTTTTGGAGAAAAGATTTCAACAGGAAAAAATAGCAATGGGTTGTGATGTGCACACACACGGAACTGTGTTGTTAATCTGGTGTCACGTCCAATTGTTGTTCCTTATTCAATTATCAATTATATAATAATAATAATAATAATAATAATAATAATAATAATAATAATAATAATATATATCTTTGTGGAATATTAATTAGATGCGACACTCACAGGAGTATTGTCCATCTTGAAAGATGTTTATTATATAAATTACTGATGTATTGAATGGTTAAAATACTTGTAGAGTCTGATAGAAGTCTTCACACGCAGCTTGAAAGCTGCCTGTTAACAAAGCTTGAGAGCCAGTCAGCTTCAGCCTGCTTATACAGCTTGCGATAACCAGCTTAAGCCCTCTCGCCAGCACAGCCTGAGAGCCAGCTTAAGCCTGCTCGCTTTGCTCAGCCCGACAGGCAGCTTAAGCCTGATGACACACAGCTTGAGAGTCTGCCAGCTCCAGATCTACCTTGAAGCCGTCAACTCCAACTCCATCACAACACCTGAGAGCTTCAAGATTACCATGTTGACATTCACACATTCTCATCCACATCTTGGAGTGTATAACTTTAGCTTCGTAATCAACGGTCAATGGAAAAAAATGATACAGATGTAAATCTTATGATTGACATCACCTAGTTGGAGGTAAGGGACCCAAGCATGGGGATCAAGAGAGCTGCCCACATTAAAAACAAAAATAAGTTTAAATCGTATAAGAGTCTACCTGGTCCCGTCCATGGCCTTGTAACCTTGGAACACTCATATTCATCGTTCCACACGTGATAATCCCCATCAATCACGTGACAATCCCCATCAATCACGTTCCTTCATGGTCATGTCGTGTGTGCATGGGTCCCTCTCTACCACGGGGGTGGTCTGCTACACGGCAGGATGGGGCGAGTGTGTGACAACTATCGCTAAATGGATGCCTTGCGTTGATAAAAGTCTTTTCTGGATGAATATAATGAGTATGGTGGGAGTGATGAGATTGGGTGCTCCTGGCGTGTTGCTGGTGGCCCCCCCCCTCACATGTGCTCGGTCGTTGATTGATGAGATGTTGACGTCCAGCGTGAGCAGACATTCACAGGAGTAACAGACCAGTTAACCTCTCCTTCGTAGTCTGATGTCACTTTCAAGAGGCTGGCTAGCCAATTAAATTCTACTACTGTGCATGTGACGTCATTCATAACCTCAGCTGACCAATGAGCTGTTTGTATTTAATGTGATGTCACACTCAAAGAAGTCAATCACAGTAGAGCTTCGGTTTGGCCTGGCTTCTTGACAGGCCTTTGAAATGTTACTCCTTAGTTTAAAACAACGACGTTAAGCAATGGAAGAATTGTGTTGTCGTTGAAAACTAGCATCACCGAGCTTGCTGAAGAGGCCAAGAGGTTGGAGGTGTTGTTCATCACTTGGCCTGCGAGTGGACGAGTGTGTGGCCGTAGGCCTGGGCGCTGCAGGGGGGCAGGGCGAAGTGCCCCATGGAGGAGAAGGCTGAAGACATAAACCCGCCCATTCCTGTGTCAGAGAAGGAGGGAGAGAGAGAGAGAGGCCATGTTAGCACAGTGTGTCGAGGAGGGCAAAGCCTCCCACCTTCCTTCACCAGAAAAAAAAAGGGCAGAAATATATATATATTTAATTGTAGACGTAATTTGTGGCCAATAGTTTAGACTCAATATGCCAAAGGCAACCATGATTACAATTACTCAGCTCCTTATTTCTGTACTGCCCACTATATATACACATTGAAAACTCCGCTTTGTAACTATGCCAATTAGTCAAACGAAAACAAAGAAAAGCAACAAAATTGAGGGAATTATAAAAGGGGGGCGGAGCAAAACAAAAATTAAAACCCAATCTAGTCTGGGCCTAACCTAACATAACGAAGGCCTAAAATAATGAGAAAATATATAAATAAATTATGTGTATTATATGTATATACACGTATAGCACACAGGTGGGGGGGGGGAGGTTGAGGGGCACGGATGCTGCCAACGAGATGATAGTTGAAGAGATGAACACTGTGAGAGAAGACTGCAGAAGCAACAGAACCACCGCTCAAGCAAGATAACGGCGCATGCGTGTGTGTGTCGACACTAACACTAAGACAGCAGCTGTTGCCAGGGAGCCACGGCAGCAGCAGCAGCAGCGGCAGCGGCGGCGGCGGCGGCCACGGCGTTGTTGTTCATGGAGGAAGCCACGGAGCCGCCCGTGACCGTAGTGATAGGCGTGAGGGGAGGCGTGGCCGGCAGACTGGGAATGACTGGAGCGAAGGCGCTCCTCTGCTTGCAGTTCATATTGGTGAACTGGGAGAAGAACGCTGCGGAGGAGGTGGTGGTGGGGCAGGAGGAGGCCGCGACGCCCCAGGACCCGTGGTGGTGATGGTGGTGATGGTGGTGTTGGTGGTGACCTCCAGGGGCGCCGCCTGATGCTCCAACACCACAATGAGGGAGGGAGGAGGAGGAACACCATCAGTCACGTTGCCACACCAGCCATACCCCCCCCCCCAAACACTATCACTCATGGAACCACCAGTCACCATGATGGTGGTAGCTGGTAGTTCCACCAGTCACCATGATGGTGGTAGCTGGTAGTTCCACCAGTCACCACAACACTAACTGCTGCCACCAATCACCAATAAACACACTGGCTACCTGAATTGCCTACATCTGGCTGCTGATATCCTTACACCGTGTACATCTTATTGTTCAATTTGATAGCATTATACGTTGTGTGTGTGTGTGTGTGTGTGTGTGTGTGTGTGTGTGTGTTGTGGTGTGTGTGTGTTTGTGGGTGTGTGGTGTGTGGTGTATGTCTGTGTGTGTGTGTGTAGTGTGTGTGTGTGGTGTGTGTTGTGTGTGTGGTGTGGTGTGTGTGTGTGTTGTGTGTGTGTGTGTGTGTGGTTGTGTGTGTGGTGTGGTATTTGGTTAATATGGCCAAATATATATATATATATATATGAGCGTAATACATATAAGTATATGGTAAGGTATGAATGAGTGTATATCGCAACATATGACTACTACTCAATTCCGTGCGCAAGATATTCCGTATCAAGCAATTTAGAGCACACACCAGGTGGGTGACGCACATGTTCCACACACACACATGCTCTTGAGCAATGCACACGTTGAACAACGAGAGGCAGTATTACCAAGCCAAATGAGCACAGGTGTCACATAGCACTACAGTGTTACCAAGTTGGTGAAGCATGGACACCAATTATTTAATACCGAAGATGAAATAGGATACGTCATTGTTACCAAGTCATGTAACATTGGTACTAAGTATTACTTTCTACAGTGTTGGCCCAAATGGTACCCTAAAAGTACAAATAATAGCAGCGCAGCTTTACCAAGGTTACCAAAGCAGTGGTGCTAATATGTCATAGCAGCACCCAAGCTGAGCAGATGTAGCACAAATTGTTACAACATTGCTTAATCAGGCTCCAAGAGTATGTGGATAACACTGGCTCTCTAAATCAGGGGTACCACAAGCAGCTCACAGAGGAGGTACCAAGAGCTCGTGTGAAGCAAGGATGAATGGTGACTAATCAAGATGTATCAGGTGTGCAATATTAGCGAAGAGCGTGTCTGATGCAAGAGTACCTCTGTAAGCCAGGGTACCAACTATGCTGTCAGGCAAGAGGTACCACCATGCTGTCTAGAGGCAGAGTACCACATAAACATGTCTAAGAGGCCAAGGTACCTAAACATGTCTATACCAACTGTCTAGGCAAGAGATACCAACATCTGTCTGAGCAAGAGTACCAACATAAGCCATGATCTAGAGGGCCCCATGAGCTACCACAATAACACCTATCTAGAGGCAGAGCACTTACCAACAACAGCTGTCTAGAGACAGGTACCAACTATAACATGTCTAGATGGCAAGATCTTCATGGTACATAAGCAAGATGTCTGAGGCCGACGGTACCAACATAAACAAGTGTACCAAAGCCAAGAATTCACTCTAACTCTCCCCTTCCCCCCCCCCCCACCCCGCCCCCGACAGTGTTCCCAATCCTGGTAGCGTCGGAGGCCCACGCACCTCCCTGTCCACTAGCGCTGCTGCTGAAGCTTGTCGGCTGACGCGCCATGACAGTGCCGACACCCCACTCCCCCCCCCCCCCCCGTACCACCCCCCCCCCCCCCCCCCCTCCCCACCCCCCCCCCCCCCCCTTTATTTTTTCCCCCACCCCCCCCCCCCCCCCCCCCCGCCCCCCCCCCCCTCCCCCCCCCCCCACCCCACCCCCCCCCCCCCCCCCCCGAAAAAAAACCCCCCCCACCCCATCCCCACCCCCCCCCCACCCCCCCCCCCCCCCAAAGCGGCAGGGGAAGAGTACACGATGGTGTTGATGGAGGGAACCGTAGGAGGAGGAGGAGGAGGAGGATCCCGTGGAGCGAGGATGGGGGTCGCTATGCGGTTTGCAGCGCACGAACCCCGCCCCTCGGTTCGACGATATGCCCAACACCGGCCCCTTGGCTGCGCCGTAGGGTCATCTAGAAGAAAAAACCTACAGTGAGACCACCAGGTGCGTCAGTTAGCGGGCGGCGAGGGGTCTGTCGGCAACGCTGGCAAACATGTCAGCATTGTGTGATAAAGTCTGGCAACACTGCACAATATTGCAATGCACACTGCAGTCTGGCAACACTGCACAATACTGTAATGCAGACTCGTCTCTGCAACATGCACAATACTGTAATGCACACTGCAGTATGGCAACACTGCACAATTTCTGTAATGCAGACTCGTCTGGCAACACTGCACAATATTGCAATTCACACTGCAGTCTGACAATACTGCACAACACTGTAATTCAGGTTATAGTCTGGAACACTGCACAATATTTGCAATGAACACG
>WNGS01145588.1:5797-16304 GCA_020271785.1 Procambarus virginalis | reverse complement strand
TGAATATGAGTGTTCCAAGGTCACAAGGCCATGGACGGACCAGGTAGACTCTTATACGATTTAAACTTATTTTTGTTTTTAATGTGGGCAGCTCTCTTGATCCCCATGCTTGGGTCCCTTACCTCCAACTAGGTGATGTCAATCATAAGATTTACATCTGTATCATTTTTTTCCATTGACCGTTGATTACGAAGCTAAAGTTATACTCCAAGATGTGGATGAGAATGTGTGAATGTCAACATGGTAATCTGAAGCTCTCAGGTGTTGTGATGGAGTTGGAGTTGACGGCTTCAAGGTAGATCTGGAGCTGGCAGACTCTCAAGCTGTGTGTCATCAGGCTTAAGCTGCCTGTCGGGCTGAGCAAAGCGAGCAGGCTTAAGCTGGCTCTCAGGCTGTGCTGGCGAGAGGGCTTAAGCTTGTATCGCAAGCTGTATAAGCAGGCTGAAGCTGACTGGCTCTCAAGCTTTGTTAACAGGCAGCTTTCAAGCTGCCTGTGAAGACTTCTATCAGACTCTACAAGTATTTTAAACATTCAATACATCAGTATTTATATAATAAACATCTTTCAGGATGGACAATACTCCTGTGAGTGTCGCATCTAATTATATTCCACAAAGATATATATTATTATTATTATATTATTATTATTATTATTATATTATTCTATTATTATTATTATTATTATTATTATTATTATATAATTGATAATTGAATAAGGAACAACAATTGGACGTGACACCAGATTAACAACACAGTTCCGTGTGTGTGCACATCACAACCCATTGCTATTTTTTCCTGTTGAAATCTTTTCTCCAAAAATGAGTTCCCCATTTTGATATCTGGAGCCGCGGGGCCGGAGTGAGCCAGCATGTAGTGGTCCCCTGCGGGTCCTGTACACCCGTCCTCAAGCTTGGCTACTTGGTCTACATTTATTAACGTGTTTATAAGCTACGAAGTGCTACGAGGTTGTTTATAACAACAATAACCTTGGGTTGTAACGTTTTGAAGCTCATTAACTGTTTAATAAATGTAAACAAAGCCGCCATGATGGAAGAAGATGTACAGTTTTGGTAAGTTGTGGTGTCACTGGTTAATGACTCTTGGTCGAGAGTGTTTGGGCCCGCAACTGGTGTGTGTGTGTGTGGTTGTGTTTCATTACGCCACAACACTTACACACGAAAGCTTGAAACACTACTGCCTAATGTAGCGTAGTTGTGGCGGCACTCTTCATGGGCGTGCATGGTAACTATGCTGGACAAGGTACGTGGTACACAGTCCACCTGCGGGTTACGTACCTCTTTCCGCGACAATGGCGACTAAATCGGTATTTACTAAACAATTAAGAGCTCTGGAGAGTCACGAGGTCATCCTAAGCTGAGGGTTTCTTTCATGGGCGACCTCGTAGCGCTTCGGAGATCGTAAACAGTTTAGTGAATACACGGACTTAGCGGTAATGATGGAATTGAGAGGTACAGATCTCGTAAGTTGGCAAGTAAGTGCTCTGTAAATTATGGCCTATACTTGTAAATTATGTTATGTATATACCTGTACATTTTTATTCACTGTAAACGAATACCTTTGTTAAGTTATTTGATGGTTATATCTTTTGTAGATGTTAATATTATGCATTTTTATTGGTGGAAATTGCAAAGTCACCTCCATTTATTTTTACCACATGGTTGAACACTTCCCTAAAATGTCACAAATATGGCGAGGATTTATCAGGGATTTACGCGTCCACTTACGAAACCTGTACATCTGTCAACAGTCATGGCGGCTTTGTTTACATCTATTAATTAAACAGTGTATGAGCTTGGAAACTTCACAACCCAAGGTTATTATTGTTATAAACAACCTCGTAGCGCTTCGGGGGGTCATCATCTTTTTTTAATAAGGTAAACAAAGCTGCTATGGAGGAGGCAAGCTGAACAGGTTGGGCAAGTGGGAGACGGGTCCAGACCCGGTGTTTTGTCTCTTCAGCCTCCGACCATAAGCGTTCTCTACGCCCGGGTGTGGCTCGCTGGAAACGCCAATCGCGGCTTGTGAGGTGGGCCTTGTTTTAAACACAACGACCTTGTTTGGCTTAGCGACTTTTATCGCGGGATTGGCCCTTCCGGCGCGAGCCGCACCTTTTGGCTTTTAAGGATTTTTTTTTTCTCTTTCTGAATGATCCCGAGGAGTTTTTTGACGGACAATAAGAGTTTCCGGATGCTAAACTTTCTATTGTACCTGTACATGGTCGTAATAGTACATATCATTTACAAATACTCAAATTATATATGGAGACACGACCGCGTAGACCATTGCTCACTGGACAAAATACGTTCGAGTGACGTTTAATCAACCTAAAATCGACGTAGACTAAACGCCAAATCGGTGTCATTTGCCAGCGGGTTGAGGTATGACCAGACCACGGGCCTGAGAGCAGGGATGGGGTCCCCATGACCCAGGCTGGTGTGGTTCGAGACCAAAGGGTCCTCGCCGGACGCCGTCTCCGTGATTCAAGGTCTATTCAGGAATTTGTATACTAAGGAAGGTGGTGTTGGCGGTGGTGTGAGCGGACGGGGCCCCTGACTCAAGACGGTCGTTACTCTCTTAGTTGGAAAGAATGGCAAAATTATTCTAGAGTTACGGGTGTAATTTGTAGTGTTTTATTAATTAAGGATCCTTGTGATCTTAGTACTCAGGACTCAGTACAACAGCATATAGTACTCCCAGTACTTAAGACCTGTTTTTAGGACTCCCTAGTACTTGGGACCTCCCAGTACTTAGGACCCTTGTACTTAGGACCCCTGTACTTAGGACCCCTATACTTAGGACCCCTGTACTTAGAACCCCCAGTACTTACGACCCCCAGACCTGTGATGCCAGGACTTTACGACCTAAACATTAGTGACCGACGGCCAACATTCATCATTCCAGTACTTACGACTCGAAATATTCGTGATCCCCGTACTTAACGACCTCCAGCATACGTCCTCAATCGTGACAAGCGCTCGTTCGAGACCAATCACCGCCAACGACACCTTCCGCCACGCGGGCGCGCGCGGGCGCCACCACCACCACGGCGGCTAAGCTGCCAGAGCATCATCGCTATCTTATGTGTGATAGTTCCACTACCTTTATGTGTCTAGGTTAAGAACAATTAAATGTATTCTTTATCTTGTACAGAGTAAAATTTTCAGCTTAATTTACTAGGTGTACAATAAATTTTATAAAAATCTATGATGGCCTTGTATTAATTCTCCTCTTACCCCCCCCCCACTCTTTATTGGAGATTATTTTGAATAAAATAATATTGATATTAATGAAAGTAGTAAAGAAATATTGTTCCATCGTGATGCTCATTGGGCTGTGGCCTTGCACGAATATAATTTGAATATAAACATTTTCATGAAAACATTAGTATTGAGACGATGAGTCACAATAACGAGGCTCAACACACCACTCATCAGACGATGGAGAAGTGACGACGTTTCGGCCAGTTTCACCGACCCAAACACCCGACTTGAGAATGGTCCAAGACGGACCGAAACGTCGTCGTTACTCCATCTTGTGATGTCTGCTTTGGTCATCACATAATATTGATTTGTATAGATAATAAATAATATCCAAAGTTCATTTATGAATTAAAAACTATAAACATTTATAACTCATCCCAAGCCAAAGATTTTAGGCGCGTATTACTTGGTTAGTTTAATGTTGTATGTGATGGTTCACTCCTGCGTCTGTTACTATCACTAATAGTTGACTTGAGCCCTGGACTGTGTTCCAGACTACAGTATACTTGCTGGTTGGTCAGTAGGCTGGTCTGGTGGCCTTAATAACCCTCCAGAGGGTGATAGGCTTTTGTTTTTGTTTTGAACTTACCAAAATGGTTGTGTGGTGTAGTGTGACTGCAGCCACGGTGGAGGGCGGACGCACGTTCAGCTCTCTCCTGCTTTATACATCTACAGCTGTATCTTGCATTATACATCTACGGCAGTGTGTCCTGCTTCGTACACTTACGACTGAATTATACAAGGTTAGTGCTCAACGTTTTTCTTAGGCTTAGATTTTAATATATACTTAAATATGTATTTTAGGTTTCTGGGTTGATGAGGCTGCACACACTTGTTTTCTCAAGATCTGGGCGTTAATAGCCTCGCCAGCCAATCAGAATGCCTCACGGGGTTTGGACTTTACCATGATTGGCCATTTGCCACACCAGAGGTCTCGTATTCTGTCCTTTTGGAAAGCACAATGTTTACAAGCCTGTTAACCTCCTCGACCAATGGCAATCACGCGTGGCTCATTTACCAGCTCGTGATTGGTGCGTTCGGCGGTTCAAGGGAATGTGACTGGCAGACGGAATAGCATCAACTTCCAATTCATGCCTAAAGTAACATTTAATCTTCCTGGTAACTTACGAAAGTTTCTTCGTGAAATGTTAATAGTTGTTTAACTTTGCCCTTTGACGGGAGATTATGAAGGGTAAAGTGTGGATAAGATTGTTTTGACCTCCGCCTAACCTAGCCTAAGTAGTAGGTGTTGAGGAACTTGTCCGCTAATGTGATAGCCTGTACCACTGGTGATAGACTGTACCACTGGTGATAGCCTGTACCACTGGTGATAGCCTGTACCACTGGTGATAGCCTGTACCACTGGTGATAGCCTGTACCACTGGTGATAGCCTGTACCACTGGTGATAGCCTGTACCACTGGTGATGGCCTGTACCACTGGTGATGGCCTGTACCACTGGTGATAGCCTGTACCACTGGTGATAGCCTGTACCACTGATGATAGCCTGTACCACTGGTGATGGCCTGTACCACTGGTGATGGCCTGTACCACTGGTGAGGCCTGTACCACTGGTGATGGCCTGTACCACTGGTGATGGCCTGTACCACTGGTGATGGCCTGTACCACTGGCGATAGCCTGTACCACTGGTGATAGCCTGTACCACTGATGATAGCCTGTACCACTGGTGATGGCCTGTACCACTGATGATAGCCTGTACCACTGGTGATGGCCTGTACCACTGATGATGGCCTGTACCACTGGTGATGGCCTGTACCACTGGTGATGGCCTGTACCACTGGTGATGGCCTGTACCACTGGTGACAGCCTGTACACTGGTGATAGCCTGTACCACTGATGATAGCCTGTACCACTGGCGATGGCCTGTACCACTGGTGATGGCCTGTACCACTGATGATAGCCTGTACCACTGATGATAGCCTGTACCACTGGTGATGGCCTGTACCACTGTGATGGCCTGTACCACTGTGATGGCCTGTACCACTGGTGATGGCCTGTACCACTGGTGATGGCCTGTACCACTGGTGATGGCCTGTACCACTGGTGATAGCCTGTACCACTGGTGATAGCCTGTACCACTGGTGATAGCCTGTACCACTGATGATAGCCTGTACCACTGGTGATGGCCTGTACCACTGGTGATGGCCTGTACCACTGGTGATGGCCTGTACCACTGGTGATGGCCTGTACCACTGTGACAGCCTGTACCACTGGTGATAGCCTGTACCACTGGTGATAACCTGTACCACTGGTGATAGACTGTACCACTGGTGATAGACTGTACCACTGGTGATAGCCTGTACCACAGGTGATAGACTGTACCACAGGTGATAGACTGTACCACTGATGATAGACTGTACCACTGGTGATAGCCTGTACCACTGGTGATAGCCTGTACCACTGGTGATAGCCTGTACCACTGGTGATAGCCTGTACCACTGGTGATAGCCTGTACCACGTGATAGACTGTACCACTGGTGATAGACTGTACCACTGGTGATAGCCTGTACCACTGGTGATAGCCTGTACCACAGGTGATAGACTGTACCACAGGTGATAGACTGTACCACAGGTGATAGATTGTACCACTGGTGATAGCCTGTACCACTGGTGATAGACTATATCACTGATGATAGCCTATACAACTGGTGATAGACTGTACCACTGATGATAGCCTATACCACTGGTGATAGCCTGTACCACTGGTAATAGCCTGTACCACTGATGATAGCCTGTACCACTGGTAATAGCCTGTACCACTGATGATAGCCTGTACCACTGGTAATAGCCTGTACCACTGATGATAGCCTATACCACTGGTAATAGCCTGTACCACTGATGATAGCCTATACCACTGGTAATAGCCTGTACCACTGATGATAGCCTGTACCACTGGTAATAGCCTGTACCACTGATGATAGCCTGTACCACTGATGATAGCCTGTACCACTGATGATAGCCTGTACCACTGGTAATAGCCTGTACCACTGATGATAGCCTGTACCACTGGTAATAGCCTGTACCACTGGTAATAGCCTGTACCACAGATGATAGCCTGTACCACTGGTAATAGCCTGTACCACTGGTAATAGCCCGTACCACAGATGATAGCCTGTACCACTGGTAATAGCCTGTACCACTGATGATGGCCTGTACCACTGATGATAGCCTGTACTGCAAATGGGACAGCCTGTACTACATGACAGGCATTACAAGATAAGTTTCAGGCATTACATAGCAAGTTTAATATTTTGTGATGCGTTACATAGCCGCTGTTACTACCTAGTTATTCAGACCTCCCTAACTTTGCTTGGTTTCATAACGGGTCGTTAGCAAATCATAGACATTAAGGAAACCTAACCTCTGAAGGGTTCTTTTACATCTCGGGTTGGTAAATTACGAGGCTGTAACCCCCGCGGTACAGAAAAGGAAGAGGCTATGAACATACAGCGTAGCAGACGTTTTATTTAGAGTGAGTTTGGGCAGAGAGAAATCGGAAAATAGAGTGGTTAGTGAATTAAGAAACAAATTAGTAGCAATAGGATTTCCTTAGCAGATTAGTAGTTAATAATAGGTATAGTATTAAATGATTTAAGAAATAATATAATAATTATTAATGCGATCATTTAATTGAACTAAAAACAATTAGACATCCCAAAACATTATGAATTTAGAAATGAAAATAATTGTGATGAGTGTCCAGCCTGACCACGACGTTTATTGTTTCACAACGCCAATGATTAGTTCGCTTCATAATAGTAATCCATCAGTAATTCGAGGCTGATTAGCCATGATTACGTAGATCAAATACTAACGAACATCTAAATAATTCAGATTGAGTTCACGGTTAAATCAATCATTAACCTCTATCAGCACAGCGGTGTTAGCCCGGTTATTGTTGTATGATCATCTGTGGTGTTATTGTTAGCACTAATACTGTGGTGTTATTGTTAGCACTAATACTGTGGTGTTATTGTTAGCACTAGTACTGTGGTGTTATTGTTAGCACTAGTACTGTGGTGTTATTGTTAGCACTAATACTGTGGTGTTATTGTTAGCACTAATACTGTGGTGTTATGTTAGCACTAATACTGTGGTGTTATTGTTAGCACTAATACTGTGGTGTTATTGTTAGCACTAATACTGTGGTGTTATTGTTAGCACTAATACTGTGGTGTTATTGTTAGCACTAATACTGTGGTGTTATTGTTAGCACTAATACTGTGGTGTTATTGTTAGCACTAATACTGGGTGTTATTGTTAGCACTAATACTGTGGTGTTATTGTTAGCACTAATACTAACATGATACAACCCGTCCTCGCAAATTCGTATAGTCAATATTGTCTTATTAAATACGTGCATAGGTGATATACTAAACATAATAGTTTACCTTGAAAAGCTTCATAGAAAACACCGACCTTACCTAACCTTATTAGTATGTTAAGATAAGCATCTTATTGCTTCGTAATTACAATTATTACTTAACCTATACCTATAATAGGTTAAGTAACAATTGTAATTACGAAGCTATAAAATGTTTATCTTAACATACTAACAAGGTTAGGTAAGGTTGGTGTTTTCTATGAAGCTTTTCAAGGTAAACTATTATGTTTAGTATGTCACCTATGCACATATTTAATAAGTCAATATTGACTATACGAATTTGCGAGGACGGGTTGGTTGATACCCCTCACACGAGGCTACCCGCGGATACAACACCCGCCGAACGGAAGAATGTCAAATTCACGCGAAATATATATATAAAATATTACAAAATTAAGTACGTTTATTAAGTAATATACAAGTAATTGACCAGGTACTCAGAAGAGCACAACATACTCCCAAAAGTCAATTACCACCACTATAAAAGAATAAAACACTAGACAATATAAATCTTAGGTTTCAATAACATGAAAATAGCCCAAGTCTGAAATACGTCAGACCTACACAGCCTGTCCTCAGGCTAGGTGAGTCACAGCGGCACTTGTTCTCCTAAGACATATTCATTTGAACGTATTATGTATTAAAATAGGTTAACTCATACAAAAAGTAATGTTATATATTAAAATTCTATGTATAGTTAGGCATATGTTAAGTGGTTAGGTTCTGTTGGCTATTATTTGAAGTACGTGGGTGAAATAGTTCAACCCGTCCTCAGGCCAGGACTTATTGTTTGTATAAGAGGTTTGTTCTCATTATATATTAATATTATATAATAAAGTATTATGTATAGTTAGGTGTTTAGGTTCTGTTGGCGCAACCCGCCCTCAGATCAAGTTCATTCCATCCAGCGGTCGACCCCACAGACGCATTCATAAATTTTAACATGCTGCTCATTCAAAACGGGAATTTTCTCAAATATAAATTAATATTATAATATATTAGCATATTGTGCATATATAGCCATAGGTTAGGTTAGGTTATGTGTTTACGTTCTATTGGCGATTATTTGTATTTGTAGTACGTGGGTGAAGCATTTACAGCGTTTTGGTTCGAACCAAGTCACACTGGTTCGAACAAAATTCGTCAGTGAAGCACTTGTTCCGGAAGTGTTAGAACGAAATAAGTTGTGAGTCATGTATAAACCGTCTTTCATTCATAAACAGTTGGAGACTGTATTTGTTGGGCGTTTTTGGAGTCGGCCCCGATTTACCGAAATAAGAGAAGGGCGGGTAGGTGGAGAGACCCGGGCACCGCCGATTGCCCATTTAGTAATATATAATATACTGTAGTAAATGCGTATTTATTGTATGCACTGCAGCTTACGAAGTGACTCTTGCAGATGGTAGCGGCTGAGGGCGAGCGGGTTGCCTGCTTCTCCCGTCCTCCAATTTCCCGCCAAAATGAAACTGACCCGGAGAATTGGCGCCAAATTCCCAAGTGGGCCTCTCAAAATTGAAGGTGAGGAAGGAGAGGGGTGTTCATGCCTCCCTTTGGTTAGTGGTGAGGAAGGGAAATGGGTGTTAGGCGCAGTGAGGAGAATATGGAGGTTGACGGGTGAAGAGGGCGGTGGTGAGATCATTTTCATGGGGCCCCCCGGAATATGGTATTGAAAGGAGAAAGAGGGAGCTTTCCCCCCCCCCCCACCTTTTTTCCGTTTAATTTCCCCATTTTTAATTTCCCTCCATTTCTTGTTCACCTTTCTTCTCTACCCCTTACCGACTGTCATCGTAGGGTGAGCATTATGCTGGGCTTACACTATGCCCTTGAATGGGGCATATGTTCGATCCCTGAATGGGGCATTAAGTTTACTGTTGTACCAACCCATCCTCCTGATTAGATAGTACTTTATGTAACTATGTGCACCATAGTACAAATATTGACGTACTAAGCAATTAGATAGTAGAATTTGGAACTATTCACTTTACGAAGTCCGAAAATGTAAAGCTGAAATCCGAAATTAAATATTCATAGGCCTAATATAGTATATGTATACTAAATAGGCCTCAGATAACGAGTATTAGGCCTAAGAAGGTTAGTTTAGGTTGTCTTTGCAACGTAAATTCAAATTCTCCGTTTGTCCAAATTCAGTTGTAACGAATTCTACTCTCTAATTGTCCATGACGTCATATGTGTACTATGGTCCTCATCGTTACTATAAGTACTAACAAAACAGGAGGACGGGCTGGGTGTACACTTTCTACATTGACTAGTCAAGCTTTACATATACATAGTGATACTGTGTGTGATCCCTGCCTTGCTCAAAGGCTCAATGACATTACAGTACACAGTACACTAGTGCCCAAGCAACCCGTCCTCGCAAATTCGTATAGTCAATATGACTTATTAAATACGTGCATAGGTGATATACTAAACATAATAGTTTACCTTGGAAAGCTTCATAGAAAACACCGACCTTACCTAACCTTGTTTAGTATGTTAAGATAAGCATCTTATAGCTTCGTAATTACAATTATTACTTAACCTATACCTATAATAGGTTAAGTAACAATTGTAATTACGAAGCTATAACCTATAACTTAACCTATACCTATAATAGGTTAAGTAACAATTGTAATTACGAAGCTATAAGATGCTTATCTTAACATACTAAAAGGTTAGGTAAGGTCGGTTTTTCTATAATGCTTTTCAAGGTAAAACTATTATGTTTAGTATATCACCTATGCACGTATTAATAAGAAGTCAATATGACTATACGAATTTGCGAGGACGGGTTGACCCAGTGTACCGGGGGTATTGGATT
>WNGS01145542.1:0-10452 GCA_020271785.1 Procambarus virginalis | reverse complement strand
TGTGTTTTCTTTTTTTTTGCTGTCACGACTGCAATGCGTACGTCGCCAATGTACATGTGGCAGACGCTTCACGAAGCTGTCGGAATTAGCAAAATAGAAAATACGAGAGCAACCGTACAGGGCCTGGGAGCAAGGTCGAGTTAGAGTCCTTGTGGGTCTCTTCTCAGACTAGCCTCACCTGGTCCTGCTCCACGTTGGTCGTTGGAATCTCCTCAATGATGTAACACTTTAAGGGACTCCTAGGGTCCTCATCAAATTTATAGTTTAGTGACTTACAGGCAACTCGGTGTTGAAGACACTTAGAGCTGAAGGCTTGAGTAATATTGGCAGTATTCAGAAGTGGTTCAACGGAAACACCGCATAAAGCTTAACAGTAGTTTATTTACTAACTTAACCACTAATACACAGGGTGCTTGATTTACTTTCGATTGGCGTCAGCAAAGCTATGGTTGCATTAGCGAGACTCTTGACGTCTGGCTAATCGACTCGTATCCACTCGTGGAGAAACACCTAACTTAACACAGTTGACAGCCAATCACTAACACGGCAACCTAACTGCCGGTATGCAAAGGGATCACAAGAGTTCCAACCGGATACTCGGTAATGATGATATGCAATAAACACAATAATAATCACACAATAACTAAATGTGTGGTGTATGTGAAGCTCACATTCACAGACGAGTGAAATGCAGTGATACCACACAGATAAACACGCATTCACCGTCGATTCACCTATAACCTGCGACAGGTATAAGAAGGTGAGAACTGTGGTTGATCCCTCAGATCAACACAGACACAATAAAACAATGACAAGATCTTGTACTTACAGATAAGGTACCTTTCCTTACGCACTCACTCAGACTCGTTTATACAAGCACTCGTAGGTGGCCTGATAGCTGGTTTCGCTCGTAGACACGGAGGGTACTCGCAGTATCTTGAGATGATTTCGTGAGTAGGGCGTGCTGTATGCTTAACAGACAGACACACGCGCACACACTGGCACTGACGGTGCGTGAGGTGGTGACGTCACGTAGGAGCTAGGGCGGCGGCGGCCGCTCGAGGTACTGAGGTACACGCTCAGGATGAGTGGCGGTACCATGCACTACACTGTACACTGTGGTAATGTCACACACAGATTACTTAGGCGGCGGCACTGCCTTAGTTCACTCTAGGTCACTCACGACGATCTTTGTCACCAGGGGTTACCTGATACCAGTCTGTTTCGCTCTGGAGATTTGTCACTTTAGGCTTCTAAACAATATATTCCCACTCGTGATTCTGGCGAGTGTGTGGTATATCGCAAAGACGCTGAGTTAACTTGACGGTGAGGGATAGACGGTGATCAGTCTATTGGCCGGTAGAACAGAACACGTCCTCTGGGTATGGTCTCTCTCACGTGAATGAGTTTGCAAGGGTGCCGGGCATCTCGTGGCACACAACACAAAAGAGTTACAATTTGACCAATAGCATTGCAGCAAATGAGCGGGAACCAATCATATTAGCTCGTTCGATGAGCAGTAGCAGGAGTGACGTCATGAACACGTCATAGCTGTTATTCAACATCGCGCCGGTTGACCCCAGAGGTCAGACGCTGCTGGCGCCTTCCCCTCTGTCTCAGCGGGCACCAGCCATGTACTCACTGACCCTTTGGTAGCAAGTATACTTAGCTCCCTGTATCTACTTCCTGCCTAGACATACGGCGGCCTACGTATTTTAACAGTGTTCCTGGTTAAGTGGGCATTCTGGAGATACCCAACATGCTAGGTCACTATCCAGGATTAAGAGAGATAGGCTTTGTGCACGAAGATCTGTGCACTGCAATGCCATTCAAGTCAGCTGTGGGAGCATCTTGGGAGACATACTCCCACATCACCCCCCAACAAAGATCGAGCTCCACAGCGTGGCGCTCGTTCAACTCACACCGCTGACAACATGTGCACAAACTGAGTGCACTGTGCGCGGCCGGGTCCAGCGGACCCCGTTTTCTATACAGCTAGGCGAGGCGGGGCCTCGTCTAGACTATTCTCTTCTGGTAAGTGAGGAATTTCTTCAGTCACCGGATCACATGTGGCTATCTGTTCAGGTCTTGAGCAGGCACTGTGGTTGGACGTAGCTCCAGGTCTGGGTCGGCTCAACGCCTCGAAACCCTGAGTGGCGCTGGTCTGTCCACTGCCTCTCTCCACCTGTGTCATGCCTGAAACATCAGAGACACACTGGGAACCAGTGTCCGGTGATGCGCGTTGCGTTTCCTCGCTCATGTCTCCCTCGTTCGACGTCTCGTTAATCACCCCTGACCTACTCAACCAGTCAGCACCTACGTTGTCGGCTCCCTTTATGTAAACCACGCGGAATGTGAACTGTTGAAGGAACAACACCCAGCGCATTATTCTAGGGTTGGCGTTTTTAAGCGTACCGATGTGGCTGAGGGGTTGGTGATCTACTTGAAACGTGAAACGCTTACCATAGAGATACTGGTAGAATTTCCTTACTCCCACCACAGCAGCAAGGAGTTCCTTTTCTACAGTGGAGTACTTCTGCTCAGCATTGCTCAGTTTACGACTGGAGTACGCAACTGGCCAGATTTCACCGTCGTACTCTTGCATGAGTACAGCACCAATACCTGTATTTGAGGCATCTGTCCGAAGGATGTACTCCCTGGTAGAATCTGGTAGTCTAAGGATGGGTGCTTCAGTCAGCTTCTTCTTGAGCGTCGAGAATGCTGAGTTCTCCATTTCTGTCCAACGTACTCTAACAGGTGCATTCTTCTTGGTGAGATTAGTTAGCGGAGTTGCTATAGACGTGAAATTGGGAATGAAAGTTCTGTAGTACCCTGCCAGTCCCAGGAATGACTTAACCTGAGTCTTGGTGGCGGGTGGAGCGGCTTCACTGATCTTGGTGATCTTCTCAGGCAGCGGCCTGGTGAACCCTCCCCCTATCACGTGACCAAGGTACCTGACCTCCTTGCACCCCAACTCACACTTAGTGGGTTTTGCAACCATTCCTACTTCTTGTAGTCTTGTCAACACCTGCCTTAGCAAGGTCAGATGTTCTTCCCACGTAGCAGAGTGGATGAGCACATCGTCCACGAACACTTCTACTCCAGTAATTCCCCCCAAGACTTTGCGCATAGTTCTGTTGAACACGGCTGGGGCGTTCACCAGTCCAAACGGAAGAACTGTGAACTGGAAGAGACCTTCGCTTGTCATGAAGGCAGTGCAGCGCTTACTGTCTTCATGTAATGGAATCTGCCAAAATCCTTTTGTCAGATCAAGCTTGGAGAAATAGCAACTGGAAGCTAACCTCGAGAAGATCTCATTTTGATTGAACATCGGTTCAGCATCAAACTCTATGATGGAGTTCAACTTCCTGAAGTCGAGGCAGATGCGCACACCTCCCCCAGGCTTCTTCACTAACACCATCGGGCTTGAGTACGGTGAGGTCGACTTCTCTATTACTCCCGCATTAATCATAGATGCCAGTTCTTCTCTCACCTGTGGTACAAGGTGATGAGGAACAGGATATGGTTTTGTTCGTACCGCTTGCTGCTCTAGCAAAGGTATGCGGTAACCCTCTACTTTTGCTACCTTAGTGACGTCAGAGAGTACCTCCTTGTACTCTGCTACCAGTCGAGTAACCTGGTCGACTTGATCTTCAGACAGCTGATCATCAACCTTAACATCTCGGTGTGTCTCCTGCTGCTGTTGATTGAAGAGACCTGGCTGACCTTCCTCCTCGTCGGCGGTTATCACTGAGACACCGGCGATCGTTGCTGAGAGCAGAGGGTGGTCGATCGGCCCTGTCGATGTCGAGCCCTGCGGTCCTCTCCTGTTTTTACGTCTTACATGCTTCTTCGGCTTGTTGGATCCATCTGCAGGAGGGTCCTCGTAGCGTTGGAGCATGTTGCGTTCTTTTGCTTTCTCTCCCTTATACTTCAGCTGGGTGAGGGTGTGGTCACTCCCTGTGACGTCATCCCCGGGCGAGTCGCCCTTGGGATCAGCTGGCTGGGGACGGCTGCATACAGCTGAGGCAGCGTCCTCACGCTCCCCCGTTTTCTTCGAGGGTGGACTCGGGCAATCAGAGATTCCCGGAACATTTCCCAATAAAAGTCCATATACAGCACGTTCCTGTTGAACGGCACGGATTTTACCTTTGATGTAAGGTGTGTCGACCCACACATACACCTCCACCATCTCTTTAGTATAGCCATTTGGGAATTTGACATAGACATGTCTACCTGTCTCAGATCCTGGCTGTACTAGGCTCTTTCTTACCATGTGAGTAGTGGCGCCTTTGTCACGGAAGATTTTCGCCGATTTTCCGTTAACATTTCCGTCCACCACCTCAAGGGTCCAAGCTAGTGGATCCTTTCCAACGTTGGGATGTTTCTTACCACTTGAGCTCACACCTGCTATGTAACCTGATTTCGGTTTTACCTTGCAATCAGCTGCACGATGACCTGGCTTACCACAGGTGTAGCACTTGTGCACCTGCTTGTTGGAGGAGTTTCCCTGCTCCCCCGACACACCAGTCTTAAGCTTAGCTCTATCGCCAATACCTGTAGCATGATGCTTCTCGTGCGGCTTCACCCCTTTCACCTGTCTCCTGGCCCCAGCCCACAGATCAGCTTGCTTGGCCATAGACAGATTTGACACAATTTCTTGCTCTTTGAGCTTGACACGCAGAGACGATTCGCATGCTTCTAAGAACTGTTCACGAATCATCAGTTGATAGAACTCCATGCTCCCAGGAGCAGTCTCCATGAGTTCACAGTAACGGTTTAGACTCGATTCTAACCGCTGTAACATGAGCACATATGTCTCACCTTTTTGCAATTGAGCCCTACGGAAATTCTCTAGCATCCGGTCTGCAGTTATGCCAAAACCGTTCAGCAGCGCTGTTGTCAATGCCTCGTAATCTCCGCGCTGGTGCGGACCCAGACTGTGGTAGATAGTTAATGCCCTACCCTTTAACAATGCACTAAGAGCGAGTGCCCACTTTGATCTTTCCCACCCGCAATCAGCGGCGTGACCTTCGAAACGCTTGATGTATGCATCCATCGAGTCGTCCCTCTCATCAAAGTTAGCTAGTTTAGGTAGTTTGACAGTCTTACCTTGTTCAACGTTAGTCTCCGTTGAACGACCACTTGTCTGGTCATCCTGCCTTGCTTGCAACTGCATGCGAGCTATGCGTTCAGTACTTTCTCGGTTCTGCTGATCAGTCCAGCGTTTGTTTTCTCTCTCTTGCTGATCAGTCCACAGTTTACTTTCTCTGTCCTGCTGATCAGTCCAGAGTTTCATAGCTTGCTCTGCTACTTTATTCCCTTCGAATCCCAACTCCCTAACTTGGTTACGGTATTCCTCTAAGGTGAATAATTGCGAGCCTGTAATACCTACTCTTTGAGTTGGTGTCGTCCACAAGGACCTTTTGGGCCGAGATTCTTCCCCATAGAATCCCCCCAACGGAGTATTTAAAGGGCTAGATTCCCGCGTGACTCCGTTTTCTTCCGCAGCGCGCGTGATTCTAGTGACATCATTCTCGGTGACGTCACCCACAGGGGTCTCTACCTCCAAGTTGTCTCTCACTGGGGTCTCTCCCACTGTGTTATCTCTCACTGGGGTCTCACCACCGATAGCTTCATCCAGTGTGATGAGACTCGTGCACGCCACCTCAGCACTACCCTGCATGTGTGCTTGTAGCATCACCTCTTCCACGGCCCTCATGTGCTGTTCCACTCGTTCCTTACACTCTTGTTCAGTAAGAGTGTCGTAGTCGTCAGGTCTACGAGCGGTCAAGGCCAGGTGAAGATGCAGGTAGCGCTGTTTGTACTCTACACACTCAGACATACTGGTGGTGTGTGTACCTAACAGGGTGTTAAACATCCTCTGAATACTGCTCGTCACTTTTGAATTTTCAGGGAAAATTTAAGTGCGAAATTTTACTGTATAACCTAGCTCATAGGTTCCAACTAAGCCTAACACGTTGGGCGCCAGATGTGGGGTTTTTCTTTTTTTTTGCTGTCACGACTGCAATGCGTACGTCGCCAATGTACATGTGGCAGACGCTTCACGAAGCTGTCGGAATTAGCAAAATAGAAAATACGAGAGCAACCGTACAGGGCCTGGGAGCAAGGTCGAGTTAGAGTCCTTGTGGGTCTCTTCTCAGACTAGCCTCACCTGGTCCTGCTCCACGTTGGTCGTTGGAATCTCCTCAATGATGTAACACTTTAAGGGACTCCTAGGGTCCTCATCAAATTTATAGTTTAGTGACTTACAGGCAACTCGGTGTTGAAGACACTTAGAGCTGAAGGCTTGAGTAATATTGGCAGTATTCAGAAGTGGTTCAACGGAAACACCGCATAAAGCTTAACAGTAGTTTATTTACTAACTTAACCACTAATACACAGGGTGCTTGATTTACTTTCGATTGGCGTCAGCAAAGCTATGGTTGCATTAGCGAGACTCTTGACGTCTGGCTAATCGACTCGTATCCACTCGTGGAGAAACACCTAACTTAACACAGTTGACAGCCAATCACTAACACGGCAACCTAACTGCCGGTATGCAAAGGGATCACAAGAGTTCCAACCGGATACTCGGTAATGATGATATGCAATAAACACAATATAATCACACAATAACTAAATGTGTGGTGTATGTGAAGCTCACATTCACAGACGAGTGAAATGCAGTGATACCACACAGATAAACACGCATTCACCGTCGATTCACCTATAACCTGCGACAGGTATAAGAAGGTGAGAACTGTGGTTGATCCCTCAGATCAACACAGACACAATAAAACAATGACAAGATCTTGTACTTACAGATAAGGTACCTTTCCTTACGCACTCACTCAGACTCGTTTATACAAGCACTCGTAGGTGGCCTGATAGCTGGTTTCGCTCGTAGACACGGAGGGTACTCGCAGTATCTTGAGATGATTTCGTGAGTAGGGCGTGCTGTATGCTTAACAGACAGACACACGCGCACACACTGGCACTGACGGTGCGTGAGGTGGTGACGTCACGTAGGAGCTAGGGCGGCGGCGGGCGCTCGAGGTACTGAGGTACACGCTCAGGATGAGTGGCGGTACCATGCACTACACTGTACACTGTGGTAATGTCACACACAGATTACTTAGGCGGCGGCACTGCCTTAGTTCACTCTAGGTCACTCACGACGATCTTTGTCACCAGGGGTTACCTGATACCAGTCTGTTTCGCTCTGGAGATTTGTCACTTTAGGCTTCTAAACAATATATTCCCACTCGTGATTCTGGCGAGTGTGTGGTATATCGCAAAGACGCTGAGTTAACTTGACGGTGAGGGATAGACGGTGATCAGTCTATTGGCCGGTAGAACAGAACACGTCCTCTGGGTATGGTCTCTCTCACGTGAATGAGTTTGCAAGGGTGCCGGGCATCTCGTGGCACACAACACAAAAGAAGTTACAATTTGACCAATAGCATTGCAGCAAATGAGCGGGAACCAATCATATTAGCTCGTTCGATGAGCAGTAGCAGGAGTGACGTCATGAACACGTCATAGCTGTTATTCAACATCGCGCCGGTTGACCCCAGAGGTCAGACGCTGCTGGCGCCTTCCCCTCTGTCTCAGCGGGCACCAGCCATGTACTCACTGACCCTTTGGTAGCAAGTATACTTAGCTCCCTGTATCTACTTCCTGCCTAGACATACGGCGGCCTACGTATTTTAACAGTGTTCCTGGTTAAGTGGGCATTCTGGAGATACCCAACATGCTAGGTCACTATCCAGGATTAAGAGAGATAGGCTTTGTGCACGAAGATCTGTGCACTGCAATGCCATTCAAGTCAGCTGTGGGAGCATCTTGGGAGACATACTCCCACACATGGAGATCAATCATAGCATTTATATAAAGTCTGGGCTCATAGCCTAACACCAATTAACTGGTTCACTAATATTATATATAATAATCACAGGAAATGAATTCTAGACAAAGCAAATCCTTAGTAAATCCTGGTGCTTGCACACACCACACATCGATATATGTAAATGAATACTGTGAGTGCTCTGGGTAGCATCACTACACACACTGTGTCCTCTGTGACATAGATCCAGGTGAGACTTGCTCACTACATGAAAAATACTCTGGCAAATATATATATAGCTAACTAAAGGGGAATTGGGAGGGTAACTGTAAACACCTACTTCACCTATCCTATGATGAGAGTTGAGTTGCTGCTCCTGGTCCAGGCTCTCGCCTGGTACACCCTCCAGAAACACAAGCCAACGTCTCAGGATGATCGCGTCTCGCCGCTTCTGTACACTGCAGGTCCGTGCTCCTCCTCCACGCCTTGCAAGGCTGGAGTCGGTCTCCTGGCCGTCAACTTTCCTCCCAACTACGGCAGCCAGCCTACGTCTCGTCGGTAGTCGTACGGATTCCCAATTAGTTCCTTGTCACTGTACTCCCAGTGGAACTGGCCCCACCACTACGATATCACTGTGAAGTTATCAGACGCCCTTGACGATACTACTTAAGCTCCACCTGCACAGCACTCGACTCCAGAGCACTTGAAGCTCAATATACTGTCTATTCCCTCGTCGGTCCGCGTACTTGGAATGAAGGAAGACTGCTCGACATGCTTGCATACATCCGGTGACTCGTAAGGTTCCACGGGATTGTTGTCTTACTGTCAAACTTGACAGGACCGTCGATCACACGTCCAACCTAGTTGACAAGTCGGTCAACTAGGTTCCCTCATGGAGGAATGGCCCAGCCACTAAGCTGCCTCCTACACGAGTGAACTGCCAAGGACATCACATACATCAATGCCCGGTCCACTTCCCGCAACGCACCTGTCCCGGAGCACTTGTTGCTCAATATTCCATCAATTCCTTATTTGGTCCACACCTGGGTTGAAGGAAGACCTCTCAGAGTGCGTGCTGACAACAGGAGACGCTTATATCCACCGGAGCTAGGGTAATCCGTCCACTTGACAGGATTCCTTAGCGCACTTCCTGCCTCGAAGACGTGTCGTGTGAGACTGATGGCGCCAACCTGTCGCTACGGCTGGACCTCCCTGCCTATGTGACGTCACATTTGTCAAGGGAGGTTTTCATTGGCTCCCAGTGCCACGTCGCTGACGGTGACCAATCTGGCGACACTGACGTCACACAGTTTTGCGGGAGAACAGAGTAGCCAGCGCCGTATTGGTTTCCTAAAGGGCCTATCCCACAGACCAAAATACTCTACTTTCACGAATTTCTCGGCACTGCGAGAACACTATACTCTCCCACATATGTCAAACTGAGGCCCGCAACGTAGAGAACGCTCGGGAATAGTGGACATGACTCTTACAGCAGGCGTGGGAGAATTAGAAGGGGGGGAACACCGTCACATACCCCTCCCCTTAAAATAAGAGTCATGTCTGGTTAGTGTAAGCGTGACAACGCATCTGCGACTACGTGGTCCTGCCCACTGAAAAGCTTGACTTCCAGCCAGTATTCCAGCCGCCAATGTGAGACACTCCTCATGTGCCTGTTGACCGTTCCCAAGGTCATCCTTGGCGCCCACGGCTTTTCTATCACGGTCCGAGGACTCCACACCTCGTGTCCGTTCACCAGCTGGAACGGTGAGAAGTTTAACGGTTCTGCCACTGCGTTGCGAATGGCCAACAAAACAGGGTCCACTGTCTCTTCCCACTCATCTTCCTGCTCTACGCAGGCCATTATCAGAACCGTCTTCGAGGTGGAGTGGAATCTTCCGATCGCCCCCTTCGACTGCGATCGGTAGGGCGACGACCGAATCTGCATCACTCCCCAACTTGTCACTGTTCGTCTGAAACACTCAGATCGGAATATATTTATACTGTCAGTCTGAGTATCCCTGTGCCTTCTCACCCAAGAGAATAATCGTCGTAGTTGCCCGGCCACTCCTCTCGACGTCGAACGTCGCATCGTGGTCACCCCCAGGTGACCCGCAAAGTCAACGGCGTGCGACAGACCCAACACTGCCGCTCTGCACTCGGCTGGCAACACTACCCGGTTTCTCGTACCTGCAGAGGCTTTTCCGACCTCCATTCTTACAGGTTTTCACTGTCTTATTAACATGCCGTCTAGTCTGTTGAAATGAGTGGCCCTCTCGGGACCAACATGTCCTCCTTTTGCCTTACAAATCAACTTGGGGAATTCTGCCTGCTGCAGCTCCTCGAGACGAGTGTGGTCCACCCCAGGAGAACTGGTGAGGGTCATCTGTACCTCACCATCCGGGCTGCCTTCGCCCTCCACTCGCACTTTGGGTTCGCTGAAGAGGTGATCTATTCCCAGGCCGTCGGACGTCTCCTCGTCGGCCTTATCAGATCCACGCCCTCCTGGTCCATCGCGCTGACTCGGAACTACAGCACAAACAGGGAACGCCAACGTGGCAATTCCCTTCTCTTCCCCACAGGCGTCCAACACTCCGCCTTATTCC
>WNGS01145540.1:5630-37998 GCA_020271785.1 Procambarus virginalis | reverse complement strand
CCTGCGCCGAGGCCGATGGTGACGTAGAGGGTCTCGACGTTGGGGGCGAAGATGGAGAGGAAGAGGGCGAGGGAGGCGAGGAGGGCCCCCGCCACCGTCACCACCGACACCCCATCTTGTTCACCAGCATCCCCGCTATCGGTCCTGTCGTCACACACACACACACACACGCCATTATTAACATGTTAATGTATGTTTCAGTCTCAACATAGTAATACAGTGTCTTATTGACGATAATGTCAAAAATGGAATTCGAAAACTAGTTCACTGAACAGAGAATTCCATTTACAAAAAATCTAATTCTTCAAAGAAAACGTTTTCAGCATATATTTTTTGTAAAAAATAAATAAATAATGTTTATTCAGGTAAGGTACATACAACATACAGAGATTTTACAAAAATGATAGATTTATAGATAGAGCTAGTACATACAATGCCTAAAGCCACTATTACGCAAAGTGTTTCGGGCAGGAAAAACATTAAAGACTAAAACTTAATACTAATTGAGGTTAAAGTATAAATGTGTTGAGAACAATTAAAAATAAAAATAAAAATAAAAAAGGGGGGAACATGGCAGAAAAAGCAGCACAAATACAATTAGGTCGACAAAGAGCGTTGTTAAAAAAACAGACATTGGTTGACACTAGAGGGGTAAGGTAGTTACAGGGAATTTATTAGGTAGTAGTGTTTAGTTTTTATCTTAAATGGTTGAGAGAGGTTACAGTCTTGACACGGGTGGGAAGTCATTCCACATTCTGGTCCTTGATTGTAGAGCATTTCTAGTGATTAAGTCGACCTTGGAATATCAAAACGGTATTTGTTTCTGGTGTGGTGCTCATGGGTTCTGTTACAACCTTCAATGAAGCTTTTGAGGTCAGGATTGGCATTACAGTTCAGCGTTTTATATATGTATAACACACATTAGAGAATGTGCAGTGACTTAATATCTAACATATTCAGAGATTTGAGTAGGGGTACCGTATATTAAACCAACGATTTATTATACAATGAAGTTATAACTTGAGATTAATCTCTGTTTAGGACAAAGGTTCACTTGCCAGTTTACATGTAGACTATTACTTTAACCGCAGTACTCTTTAAGCCCATCACAATATCTAGATAACTATTCCGGTGGTTTGAGGGTGATGGGGGGGGGGGGTGATGGTTTCTCATGGTAATGTATGTGCTGTGAGGACGGGCTCAGTTTGGTGACGTCCAGGTGACGAGGGTGGTAGCCCCAGCCTGCCGTATCTTACCATAACAACATGGTGCTTTATGAGTACAGGGGCTACACTGCTTTTTGACAATCTAGGAAAATACAATGTACCCAGCTTCTGTTTTATGTTGTATTTTGGTAACGTTGTCAAAGACCTGGACCAGGTGTGCCAAGCATGACCTTTCCCTTCAGAGTCTACGTTGCTCCTCCACTACAAAGCTTCCTTATCATGCCTAGTTGTTTCATTAATCTGAACATAATCATTTGCTGCACCACTTTACATAGAATACTTGTCACTAACACCCATTTACAATTTGGGTTTGATTGACATTTTCGGGTTGTGTGTGAAAGTATCTTTGCAGCCTCCTCCTTCAGCAGCCATAGTGGTATTTAGTCTCTTGCTCTTAGTTTTGTTGCATCTAGTTCTTCCGGGTGTTTTCCCCTTCATCTATAGTGTCATCCACTGTTTCTTCTGACCACTTGTCATCTCGTAACCTTCGTCTCCACATTGTTACTGTGTAAAACTCTCTTCAAATTTTGTGTTGAGTTCCTCACACACTTCCTTGACGTTTTCTGTGAAAATTCAACCTTGTCTCCTCAACCTGATTATATGGTGTCTTACTGGTGTCATAGTTGATCCTCAGCTTTTGTCGTAATGTTTTCAAAAGTTCTCTCACCTTCCCTCCCTGACTCAGGAGTACTCGGTTCTGGCCTCTCTTTAGTACCTCTCTTTTGTCCTCTGTTTCAAGTTCTCTGTACATTTTCCATGCTATTTTTGGTCCTTTCACCTGGTGTATACCTGGAAGGGTTCTGCGAGTTCTTCTCCCCAAGCCCGGCCTGGGGCCAGGCTTGACCTGTGGTAACTTGGTTCAACGGGCTGTTGCTCATAGCGGCCCGCAGGCCCATATATCAACTATAACCCGGTTGGTCCGGCACTTCATGCAGGAAAACGTCTGACTTTCTCTTGAACACTTCTATTTTTTTTACCAGTAATCATTCTCATGCTTGTTGGGAGGGTACTAATTAACACCCTGTAACCTACCTCACCCCTAAAATGTCAACCCATGTCTGCTATTTTTTTAAACAATGCTGTTTGTCGACCAAATAGTATTTTTGCTATTTTTCTGCCATGTTTACTTTAATCTCAATTAGTATTAAGTTTTAGTCTTTAGTGTTTTTCCTGTCCGAAATGCTTTGCGTAATAGTGGCTTTAGGCATTGTATGTACTAGCTCTATCTATAAATCCATCAACGTTTTGTATCTCACCTTGTATGTATAAACTTTACCTGAATAAATATTTGATTTGATTTGATTTGATTTGATTTGATTTGAACTGATTTCGTTCGAACACTTCCGGAACAAGTGCTTCACTGACGAATTTTGTTTGAACCACAACGCTGTAAATGCTTCACCCACCTACTACAAATACAAATGATCACCAACAGAACCTAAACACCTAACCTAACCTATGCCTATATCTGCACAATATGCTAATATCTCATAATATTAATTTATATTTGAGAAAATTCCTCTTTTGAATGAACAACATGTACAAATTTATGAATGCGTCTGTGGGGCCGACCGCTGGATGTAATGGACTTGAGTCGAGGACGGGTTGGATATTTGAGTCTAGCTACGAGCAGCCAGTTGGTTTAGTTCATTTATTATGCACCCCATACCCATCTTGTGGGCGGTAGTGGAAAGGGTTACAGAGGCACATAATGGGCTCAGGGACTCATCCCCACAATTCATTTAGTTAAGCAATTTAAGTTACAATCTTGATGAGCTAGTTACAAAATTCAATACATATCGTCACATCATCAATGGGTTCGAGATTGACCACAAGTACAGTTTCTAAATTAAACAACTGACATGTGTGGAGAGCTAGTGTCAACTGATATGTTTGTCCTGTGTTGCGAGGTCGTCCATAACAAGAACCTGGGGTAGAGACGCCTACGTCCTCGCAGCGTTTCCAAAGTCGTAAAATATTTAGTAAATACAGACTAAGCCGCCATGATCCAGGAGAGCTCGTAAGTGGAAACATGGGGGGAATTGCATAAAATCCTGGTTTGTCTCTCGGAGAGGCTGCAGGGTCCAAGTAAGGGCAGTCGAACTTCTGGTTGCAATTCTTTTAACCATGTCGTGGCGCAGTCGATTAAGGCAACGTCTGGAATGCTCTCGGACGTAGGTTCGAACCCTCGTCACAGCCCTTGTAGATTTGTTCGTAAGTGGAAACTTAAGTGCTTGATGAATCCTACCCCAGAAGAGTAGCCTCGGTACAGAGCCGTGAGTGGCGAGGGAGACTGTCAACACCTACACTTACACAAGTTCTGAGAATTAAAAGACCTTAACAAGTTGGGACTCATTATACACATTGACGACATACATAAATTCTGAGAATTAACAAAACTCTACTGACGTCATCAGTGTAGATGCCAGGTCTCGCAAGAGGCACTTCCATTACACGTGCCGCCGTGAATATACAGTCTATTCAACATTCAAAGTATATATGCGCATTGTGGAGTTGTGAAGCATGTCCAAGATCACATTACCATCAACACACGGGTACAACATGCAGGAGTGGCGTTGGCTCCACGTTGAATCAACATCATCAACGTTGATGACATTGATTCGGCGTTCAAGTGGCGTTGGTCTTGAACATTGTGGGGGGACAGGGACAATGGTTGTCACCCCAGCGTGTGAGTGTGGCGCCAGCGGGCGCTAGAGGGCGTCAACTCCGCGCCATCCCCCTGAGGGCGCCGCCAGGTCCCGCCACCGTTCCCGCCATATTTTAACCCACTTTACCCCCTGAATAATATTGTATGGCATCCTGATCATCTTGTGTACACAGATTATCTTGGCCATCACCAACCTGGTCAATTCTCACGTGTATTTACCACTTCATATAATTACGTGACCATTAGTCCCACGTCCGGTCAGTGCCACCCATATATCACAGTGCCACTCAAGCCCAAATATGTCCACCACATCAGGAACTTAAGAAATCATTTTCACAATAGTGACTTCTCAATGTGAGGATTATCCACCTAATATCTTGTAACTCGTCACATCACCTGACCTCAGAACTCTACTGTCTTCAGTACTGAGCGCCATCTGCCAATCTTTTGTACACTTCAAAAGCAAGGGTCAGAAAGAGGACCACTCTAGAAAGAGAACGCAGACGACTGTATAGGAGAAGGGGAAAAAATAACGGAAATGCTCAGGCTGACGCAAGCTTATATCGCAAGCAAGGAAAATAAACCTATGCAGGGAGATCGAAGAAATAGAACAAACGTTGAAGCGATCATACGAGGCTGAGGAAATGGAATTGGAACAGAAAGCTCTACAAGAGATAAAGAACAATCCAAAATATTTTTTCACAAACACAAAATCAAAATCAAAAACCTCCACCAGTATTGGACCTTTAATTACAACTGAAGGTACGTACACAGATGACGACAAAGAAATTAGTGAAATTCTAAGAAGCCCGTATGAGGCACACAAATAAACAACATTTAGCACACAAATAAACAACATGAAAGCTGATGATCCAGACAGCTTCTTTATGAATGACATTCAAGCTGCAGATAATATAACGGATATTACCACAAACTCGGAAGACTTTGAAAGAGAAATTGACAATATGCCCATGCACTCAGCTCCTGGGCCTGACTCATGGAATTCAATATTCATAAAGAAATGTAAAGTACCAGTAGCGAGAGCACTCAGCGTAATATGGAGAAAGAGCCTGGATACAGGGGAGATACCAGCAGCACTTAAATCTGCAGATATAGCTCCTCTACACAAGGGGGGTAGTAAAGCCTTGGCAAAAATTATAGACCAGTTGCACTAACATCACACATAATAAAAGTATTTGAAAGAGTGATTAGGAATCAATTTTCTAGTTTTATGGAAAATAATAAACTACACAACCCAGGACAACATGGATTTAGAGCGGGAAGATCCTGTCTGTCACAGTTTCCTGCCCGAAACGCTGCGCGTACTAGTGGCTTTACAAGACTGTAATTACCATTTTATGTATCCACACATTCCCAATGTACCTTCTTGTATATGCATAAATAAATAAATAAATAAATAAATAAATAAATAAGTTACTCAACCACTATGACAAAATCACAGAAGCTTAGAGGAAAAGCAAAATGCAGATGTTGTATACACAGACTTTGCAAAGGCATTCGACAAATGTGACCATGGAGTGATAGCACACAAAATGAGATCAATAGAAATAACGGATAAAGTGGAGCGTTGGATTTTCAACTTCCTGTCAAACAGAATGCAGAAAGTGACAGTCAAGGAAGTAAGATCAAGCCCAAGTGCAGTGAAAAGTTCTGTACCCCAGGGCACAGTCCTTGCACCGCTGCTATTTCTCATTCTTATCTCGGAAATAGACAAAAATACTAGTCGCAGCTTCGAGTCATCCTTTGCAGGTGATACAAAGATCAGCATGAAAATTTCCTCTGCTTAGAAGATACTGATAAACTACTGGCAGATAATAATAAGTCTTCGATTGGGCAACAGAAAATAACATGATGTTTAACGATGACAAGTTCCAGGTACTGAGGTATGGTGGAAACTAGAAAGTTAAACGATACACAGAGTACAGGACACAATCAGACCTACTCATAGAAGGTAAGCAACATGTAACAGATCTGGGAATTATAATGTCTGATGCCTTGACATTTAGTGAACATAACCGAGCAAATATAGCGGCGGCCAGGAAAATGATAGGATGGATTACGAGAACGTTAAAATCCAGAGACCCCACAGCAATGGTAATACTATTTATATCACTGGTGCTATCCCGTCTTGAGTACTGCTCAGTACTCACTTCCACTGTCAAAGCGGGAGAGATCTCTGAATTAGAGGGAATACAGAGAACATATACGGCACGCATAGAAACGATAAAACATCTAAATTATTGGGACCGTCTCTAAGCTCTCAAAATGTACTCTCTGGAAAGGAGACGAGAAACATATCAAATAATATATACATGGAAGATACTTGAAGGCCAGGTCCAAATGTGCACAGTAAAATAACATCATGCTGGAATGAAAGGTACGGAAGGAAATAAAGAATAGAACCAGTGAAGAGCCATAATGACTAACCGTGAACCATAATAACTAACTCTGCTTTCAGACAACACTCAGCTCCCTTGTTTAAATCCCTAAACTTGCTAAATATTAACTCCCTCCATACATTCTCTTGTGTCAACTACATCTACAAAACCCTGTTCTTAAATGCAAACCATGCTCTGAAACTCTCCCTGGATGGATGTAATAGGACCCATTATCACCACACCAGAAATAAATATCTCTTTGATATCCCCAGGGTCAAACTTAATCTGTGTAAACACTCTATGCAAATTAAGGGACCTAGTCTATGGAACTCACTCCCTAGTGAATTGAAAAACTGTAAAACTTTTGCCTTATTTAAAAACAAAACCAAAAAGTACTTAATTTCATCTTCTTAGTTTCCTACACTGAGCTTTATTTTTTGCTCTGTATCTAGTGTTACCCAATCTCCTAATTCTTATGTACTTAACCCAAACAACCTTATCATTGTGGTCATTGCTGTCTTCCTTTATGTGCTAGCCATTCGCTGTATTGTGCCTACCAAATTTGTCAACTACCATTCAAGCTTTCATTGCAATCAATCTTAGCTACCTAAGTGCTTTATTATACTGTACCTACAATTTTCTCTCATCTTTTTTTTTCTTTTTTCTTTTCTTGCCATGTAACTGTTATCATTTCTTTTTTATAATTTTTGCTAGTATTTACCTACTAAAAATTTTCTTAGATTAAGGACCTGCCCGAAACGCTGCGCGTACTAGTGGCTTTACAAGATTGTAATTACCATATTATATATTCTCACATTCCCAATGTACCTTCTTGTATATGAATAAATAAATAAATAAAAATAAATAAATAAATAAATAAATAAGAGTAGAGGTGCCATAGGCGCAACCAGAGAACACTGAACATTAGGGGTCAACAGGTGTTCAACACCCTCCCAGCAAGCATTAGAAATATTGCTGCAACAAAAGAGGATGTATTCAAGAGATACTTAGATAAGTTATTGCAAGAAGTGCCGGACCAACCCAACTAGTGGATATGTGGGTCTGCGGGCCGCTCCAAGCAACAGCCTGGTGGACCAAGTGGGACCTGTGGCGCAGTGGTAAAACACTCGCCCGGCGCTTCACGAGCGCTTTGGTCTGGGTTCGTATTCTGGCTGGGAAGGTTTGGCAGGGCGCCAATCCTTAACTGTAGCCTCTGTTCATCAAGCAGTGAATGGGTACCTGCTTGTTAAATAATTTACCGGGTCGTATTCCGGGGAAAAAAATAGCATTAAGGATCTGCCCGAAACGAAAATGGTCTAGGGTTAAACGACCCAAAAATTCTGGTTAAACGACCCAGAACCATCTCCAGGTAAGGCTTAACCACCTGCAGGCTCCCCCCCACCCCCCCTCAACACCACCAGCAACGTTAGTAGAGCTGAACAACTAAATAATTAACAAGAGACTAATCACACCGTCTACACCTTCAATACAACCAAACAACAGTACTGGAAAGGCACTGTGATGAGTCAAGATGGTCCAGTAATGTTGGCCAAGGACAACAAGGGTGCCAGAGGTGCTCCACTGGTGCTGACGGTGACGGGCACTACACCTGCCTACACCTGCATGCATCATGCTTCACACAACAGCCTCATCACACAATAATACCCAGATTTACTCAGTGAATTAGACCCACTGTGGTGACAGTGACGAGACACAGTATACATGGCATGGTGCCTCAATATTGGTGTGTGTTATGGCACAGGACGGTGTACTTACAGTACAGGTGTGTGTTGTCACTACGACGGTGTACTCACAGTACAGGTGTGTGTTATGTCACTAGAACGGTGTACTCACAGTACAGGTTTGTGTCAGTACCACTACGACGGTGTACTCACAGTACTCACAGCTGTACTGTGAGTACTGAAGCGTCCATCACAAAATGACTGTGAAACACAGTACTATTAAGACACCTGGTTGATTACCTGCTTGATGGGGTTCTGGGAGTTGTTCTACTCCCCAAGCCCGGCCTTGTTGCTTGGAGCGGCCCGCAGGCCCACATACCCACCACAGCCCGGTTGGTCCGGCACTCCTTGAAGGAAACTATCTACTTTCCTCTTGAAGATGTTCACAGTTGTTCCTGTAATATTTGTTATGCTCGCTGGTAGGACGTTGAACAACCGCGGACCTCTGATGTTTATACAGTGTTCTCTGATTGTGCCTATGGCACCTCTGCTCTTCACTGGTTCTATTCTGCATTTTCTTCCATATCGTTCACTCCAGTACGTTGTTATTTTACTGTGTAGATTTGGGACCTGGCCCTCCAGTATCTTCCACATGTATATTATTTGGTATCTCTCTCGTCTCCTTTCTAGTGAGTACATTTGGAGAGCTTTGAGACGATCCCAATAATTTAGGTGTTTTATCTCGTCTATGCGTGCCGTATATGTTCTCTGTATTCCCTCTATTTCAGCAATCTCTCCTGCTCTGAAGGGGGAAGTGAGTACTGAGCAGTACTCAAGACGGGACAACACAAGTGACTTGAAGAGTACAACCATTGTGATGGGATCCCTGGATTTGAAAGTTCTCGCAATCCATCCGATCATTTTTCTGGCTGACGTAATATTTGCTTGATGACAGTGACTACCAGGAGTACTGTGGCCTCCAGTACTGACCAGTGAGGAACACCACCAGGAGTACCGTTCTTTCACATTCACGTACACATTCTGTGGAGACAGCCTAAATACTGGCGTTATTCCTGACATACTAAAAACAGCAGAGATAGCACCACTCCATAAAGGAGGAAATAAGGCAGACGCAAAAAATTACAGACCGATAGCACTAACATCACACATCATAAAAATCTTTGAGAGAGTGCTAAGAAGTAAGATCACAAAATACATGGAATCACAGCATCTCCATAACCCCGGACAACATGGTTTCAGAATAGGGCGCTCTTGCCTGTCGCAGTTGCTGGACCACTATGATATTGCACTAGATGCTATGGAAGACAACAAAATGCTGATGTAATTTACACAGACATGCAAAAGCCTTTGACAAATGTGACCATGGTGTTATTGCACATAAAATGCGTTCATAAGGAATTACCGGAAAAATAGGCAGATGGATCTACAAATTCCTGACTAATAGAACCCAATATGTAATAGTCAACAAAATAAAATCCGGACCATCAACCGTAAAGAGCTCAGTCCCCCAGGGTACTGTGCTTGCTTCAGTACTTTTTCTCATCCTCATATTGGATATAGACAAGGACACAATCTATAGTACTGTATCATCCTTTGCAGATAACACTAGGATTTTTATGAGCGCAGATAACATAGAGGACACGGCAAACCTCCTGTCAGATGTAAATCAGGTCATTCTATGGGCTAAACATCCCTTCCAAACAAGGGATGCTATACCAATATTAATTCTTTTCAAGACATTAGTGCTCCCTAGGGTGGAATATCGTTGCACTCTAACAGCCCAATTCAAAGCCGGAGAAATTGCTGACCTAGAGATCGCCCAAAGATCCTTAACCGCTAGAATCCACTCTTATAGTTCATCCTAATTATTGGGACCGATTAAAAGTTCAAAATCTGTATTCTCTTGAGCGCAGGCGGGAGAGATAGATAATAATTTACACGTGGAAAATAGTAGAGGGGCTGGTCCCAAACCTGCACACAGAAATAACACCACATGAGACCAGAAGGCATGGCAGGATGTGCAGAATACCCCCGTTGAAGAGCAGAGGTGCAACAGGTACTCTGAGAGAGAACTATCAACATCAGAGGCCCGAGACTGTTCAACACGCTTCCACTACACATAGGGACATAACTGGCCGACCCCTCACAGTGTTCAAGAGAGAACTATCAACATCAGAGGCCCGAGACTGTTCAACACGCTTCCACTACACATAAGGGACATAACTGGCCGACCCCTCACAGTGTTCAAGGAGAACTATCAACATCAGAGGCCCGAGACTGTTCAACACGCTTCCACTACACATAAGGGAATAACTGGCGACCTCTCACAGTGTTCATGAGAGAACTGGATAGGACACCTCCAAAGGATACCTGATCAACCAGGCTGTGACTCATACGTCAGCTGCGAGCAGCCGCGTCCAACAGCCTGGTTGACCATTCCAGCAACCGAAAGACCTGGTCGGAGACCGGACCGCAGGACTGTTGATCCCCGGAAGCCACCAAGGCAGGTAGGCCTCCCTACGGGTATAGTGCGTCTGTATACTCACGTGTTGAGGTGAAATATGGTGAGGGTGTGAGAATGGTGAGGGTGTGAGAATGGTGAGGGTGTGATAATGGTGAGGGTGTGATAATGGTGAGGGTGTGATAATGGTGAGGGTGTGATAATGGTGAGGGTGTGAAACAGAGGTAGGGTGAGGGTGATGAGGAGGGGGCTGAGGGATGAAGGGGGGGTGAGGGGTGTCGTACAACCTGTCCCCCTCGCATACATCGTATTCTGACGGAAAAATCCCCATCCCCAAAATATGATGTATTGCTTTATCATCCATCACAGCGGCTCGCAAAATTGTTGGCCTGTCCCGTTTTCTGTTGGTGGGTCCTTGGTTAAGTTAGGTTGGGCCAATTTAGTACATCATTTTTGTGAGGTTATGACAACTGGAGAGGTGGGGCTGGACAGTAAGGGGACGAAGGCAGGGATAAGAGAGATAGTGAGAGGACGCGGGATGGGAGAGTGAGGCAGGAGACGGGATGGCGCCCCTCGCACACATGCTATCACCACAGACAACACTCCCACCTGCGCCATTCCCAGAAAGCCTTCACGTGTCTCCAGTTTTATTGACATTATAAGATGAACTTAAGGCGTCTGGAGCACTCCAGACTAACACTTCCACCTTCCGGGACCCCTCGTCACCAGCCCCACACGCCTCACATCCTCCACAGTATTGTGTCACCACATATAACAACTAAGAAAAAAGTCAAGAATAATATTTGATTTCCGCCTGACGACGGGACGCGGGGAGGCGTGTGGCCGGCGGTCCGTGCTCGGGGAACACGCAGTACCCTCCTGCAGCGACCTCCGGTACAGCAACAGCCCGAGGGGACATCAGGGGCCCACCAACACCCCGCCCGGCGGGCACATCAGGGGCCCACCAACACCCCGCCCGGCGGGCACATCAGGGGGCCACCAACACCCCGCCCGGCGGGCACATCAGGGCCCACCAACACCCCGCCCGGCGGGCACATCAGGGCCCCACCACCACTCCGCCCGGCGGGTACATTAGGATCCCTATCCCAACCAAAAGTGCCCGATGCTAACCTACCAGAGGACCCAGAGTGGTGAGCTCCAACGGGCTCATGCCTGGGAGGTGTGTGCCGGAGAGAGCATGAACCAGAGGTGTGGCCGCCGTACAGGTCCAGGCGTCGTCACCTGCAGGTATGACAACTGCCGCCTGTCTCTGCCACACTGTACTGCGACAGGAAGTCCCAACTCTGGCCTCGGGTCACTGACTCCATCCACCCGTCCCACATCCACAAACAAAGATGTTCTTATCCATTCAGTAATGTTTTTATCCATCAAGTAATATTTTCATCCATTCAATAATGTAAACATTGCAGGAAAGTCTAATCCCAGTACCATGGTAATATCATGAAGACATAAACAATACATTACATGAACGCTGCCAGTTCACCATCACAGTCATGAATGTGGGCCCTGAGTCACTCTACACACCACGAATATCTCACCCTCGAGAACACGTACTTACGTATGTACGTGACCCTCGAGAACACGTACTTACGTATGTACGTGACCCTCGAGAACACGTACTTACGTATGTACGTGACCCTCGAGAACACGTACTTACGTGTGTACGTGACCCTCGAGAACACATATTCATCAAGTTGTGCTTGCGGGGGTTGAGCTCAACACACCCTGGACCAACACACCCTGGACCAACACACCCTGGACCAACACACCCTGGACCAACACACCCTGGACCAACACACCCTGGACCAACACACCCTGGACCAAAACACCCTGGACCAACACNAGAAAGAATGATGAGGGGGATGAAGAGGAGTGGGACGGTGGGTTAAATGAGGGAAGAGGAATGGGAAGGGAAATGGGGAAAAATGTGGGGTAGAGAGGTGGGAGGAGGGAGAGTACGTAGAGTGAAGGGAGGGAGAGGGAGAGTAAGTAGAGTGAAGGGAGGGAGAGGGAGAGTAAGTAGAGTGAAGGAGGGAGAGGAGAGTAAGTAGAGTGAAGGGAGGAGAGGAGAGAAGTAAGTAGAGTGAAGGGAGGGAGGAGGGAAAGTAAGTAGAGTGAAGGGAGGGAGAGGGGGAACAGGGAAGGTGATAACAGAGGAGAGGAGAGTAGAGTGGGAGAGGGGGAAGGGGGGGGGCCAAACACAGACCCAGGCACTGCTGGGTTTCCCCCTCTATATCTATACTATAAGAGAGAATATCTGTGTTTGTTTTGTCTGTTCAAAGATGGAGGGCAAGACGTTTGGAGCTAGGCTCACCCAAATTGGAAGAGTGAATGGTCTGGGGTATGGGATGAACACAGGCTGCTCAGAATTAACAGAATTCAAAAGGAAACAGCATGCCAGGAGCCACATTCAGACCTCCACGAAGATTTTTGGCACTCCCTGCCAGCTACACAGCTAAATATTTCCAAAACTAACTTTTGAAAAATATTTTTTCCTTATAATAATATGCATCATTATTCACTGATCTCATAAAAATTAACATAAATTTCCTGCTATTGATAAGTTGCTTGCACTCGCATAAATCAGACGATTCTTCCATAGCTTCAAAGGTTTCTCAAGCCACAGTCATATATCAGAGTAAGGGGGTTACTGTTCTTTTTTAATAGTCTCACAACTAAGCTCCTCTCACTGGTGACCACCACACATTAGACAATTACATATTTTATAGAAGAAAAAGAGAGACAGAGAGACAAACAAGCAAAGACAGAGAAATAGAGATAGAGAGACAAACTCAGAGAGAGCTACAGACAGAGACAGAAACAGACCAATATTAAACAGATGGATAATAGGAAGATAGATACATGGATACGTGGATAGATGAGAGGGATTCACAAAGACACATGTCTTTGACACCAGCTACTCCACCATGGCTCGTGTAACTCACCAGGTACTACACTAGGACACCAGTAACTCAGCAAGTACTCCACTGAGACTCTTGTAACTTACCAGGTACACCACTGGGACTCTTGTAACTCACCAGGTACTCCACTGGGACTCTTGTAACTCACCAGGTACTACACTAGGACACCAGTAACTCAGCAAGTACTCCACTGGGACTCTTGATACATGCAGCTCTTGATAAAAATCAGTTCCCTGTTGGGTTATTTGTGGACCTACGTAAGGCTTTTGACACTGTCAACCACCAAAACCTTCTTCTTAAATTACATCATTATGAAGTCAGAGGACACTCCCTGCAATTTCTTAAGTCTTACTTTACTGACAGGATCTAGTATGTTTATGTGAATAATTCCATTTCTCCCACCCTACCCATCAACATTGGTGTTCCTCAGGGCAGCATACTCGAACCTCTCCTCTTTCTCATCTACGTTAATGACCTTCCAAATGCCTCCCAACACCTCAAACTAATTCTATTTGCTGACGACACAACCTTCATTTACTCCAGTCCTGACCCCCTTGCTCTAAATGCCACAGTAAATACTGAGCTAAATAAAGTCCATCACTGGCTAACTGCCAACAAACTCACCCTCAATATCGACAAAACTTTCTATATTTTGTTTGGCAATAAATCCTCAAATCAAATAAAACTCAGGATAAACAATACCCAAATTTGTAACAAAGTAGATGACAAATTCCTTGGCGTTCTCATCGACCACAAACTGAATTTCCAGGGACGCATTCTAAATATAGCAAAAAAAAGTTTCAAAAACTGTGGCATTCTTTCTAAGATCAGATATTATGTACCCGACCTGCCCTGGTGACTCTCTATTACTCCCTCATCTATCCTTATCTCAACTATGGTAGTTGTGCTTGGGGTTCTACTACCCAAAATCATTTACGTCCTCTAATTACTCAACACAAAGCTGCTATTAGGACAATATCCAACTCTGACCCCAGACATCACTCGGTACCTTACTCAAATCTCTGAATATGTTAGATATTAAGTCACTGCACATCCTCTCATGTGTATTATACATATATAAAATGCTTAACTGTAATGTCAAACCTGACCTTAAAAGCTTCCTAGAAGGTTGTAATAGATCCCATGATCACCACACCAGAAACAAATACCTATTTGATATTCCAAGAGTACGACTTAGTCAAACTAGAAATACTTTACAAATCAAGGGACCCAGAATGTGGAAGACCTTCCCAACCATGTTAAAGACTGTACCTCTCCCAACCAGTTTAAGATAAAAACTAAGTACTGTACTACCTAATAACTCCATGTAACCTACCTCACCCCCAAAATGTCAACCCATGTCTACTATTTTAAACAATGTTGTTTGTTGACCAAATTGTATATTTTGTTTTTTTATCTGCCATGTTTCCCTCCTTTTTTATTATTTTATGTTCTCAACTCAATTCATACTTTAATCTCAATTAGTATTAAGTTTTATTCTTAGTGTTTTTCCTGCCTGAAACGCTTTGCGTAATAGTGGCTTTAGGCATTGTATGTACTAGCTCTATCTATAAATCCATCAATGTTTGTATCTCACCTTGTATGTATGTACTTTACAGAATAAATATTTGATTTGATTTCTTGTAACTCACCAGGTACTCCACTGAGACACAAGTAACTCAGCAAGTACTCCACCAGGTACTCTTGTAACTCACCAGGTACTCCACCAGGTACTTCACTGGGACACCAGTAACTCACCAGGTACTCCACCAGGTACTTCACTGGGACACCAGTAACTCACCAGGTACTCCACCAGGTACTGTTGTAACTCAACAGGTACTCAGCAAGTACTCCACCAGTTACTCTTGTAACTCACCTGGTACTCCACCAGGTACTTCATTGGGACACAAGTAACTCAGCAAGTACTCCACCAGGTACTGTTGTAACTCACCAGGTACTCCACCAGGTACTTTACTGGGACACCAGTAACTCACCAGGTACTCCACCAGGTACTGTTGTAACTCAACAGGTACTCAGCAAGTACTCCACCAGTTACTCTTGTAACTCACCTGGTACTCCACCAGGTACTGTTGTAACTCACCAGGTACTGTTGTAACTCACCAGGTACTCGACCAACGGGGAGAAGGCGAAGGTACCAATGCCAGAGCCACAGACGGCGATGCCCGTCGCAAAAGAACGTCTCTTCTCGAAGTAGCCGGTGACGCAGACGATGGCCGGCAGGTAGATGAGGCCGAACCCTAGACCTGTGGTCATCACATCTTATTATAACCTTTCATTTGTGTAGTTACAGTATACAGTGCTGCTTGATCATACATTATTCTAGTATGGCAATATATAATCCACAGGCAATGAATACTCTGCGGCTAATCAAGGTCTTATTAGTTAATGAAGAAACTGTTCCTCGAGTCACCCATCCAGTCACTAGGGAGCCCGTGTCTGTCACCTGTTACTGGGGAGCCCGTGTCTGTCACCTGTTACTGGGGAGCCCGTGTCTATTACCAGTTATTGGGGAGCCCGTGTCTATCACCAGTTACTGGAGAGCCCGTGTCTATTACCAGTTATTGGGGAGCCCGTGTCTATCACCAGTTATTGGGGAGCCCGTGTCTGTCACCTGTTACTGGGGAGCCCGTGTCTGTCACCTGTTACTGGGGAGCCCGTGTCTGTCACCTGTTACTGGGGAGCCCGTGTCTGTCACCTGTTACTGGGGAGCCCGTGTCTGTCACCTGTTTACTGGGGAGCCCGTGTCTGTCACCTGTTACTGGGGAGCCCGTGTCTGTCACCTGTTACTGGGGAGCCCGTGTCTGTCACCTGTTACTGGGGAGCCCGTGTCTGTCACCAGTTACTGGGGAGCCCGTGTCTATTACCAGTTATTGGGGAGCCCGTGTCTGTCACCTGTTACTGGGGAGCCCGTGTCTATCACCAGTTATTGGGGAGCCCGTGTCTATTACCAGTATTGGGGAGCCCGTGTCTATCACCAGTTACTGGGGAGCCCGTGTCTGTCACCTGTTACTGGGGAGCCCGTGTCTGTCACCTGTTACTGGGGAGCCCGTGTCTGTCACCTGTTACTGGGGAGCCCGTGTCTATCACCAGTTACTGGGGAGCCCGTGTCTATTACCAGTTATTGGGGAGCCCGTGTCTGTCACCTGTTACTGGGGAGCCCGTGTCTATCACCAGTTATTGGGGAGCCCGTGTCTATTACCAGTTATTGGGGAGCCCGTGTCTATCACCAGTTACTGGGGAGCCCGTGTCTGTCACCTGTTACTGGGGAGCCCGTGTCTATCACCAGTTATTGGGGAGCCCGTGTCTATTACCAGTTATTGGGGAGCCCGTGTCTATCACCAGTTACTGGGGAGCCCGTGTCTGTCACCTGTTACTGGGGAGCCCGTGTCTGTCACCTGTTACTGGGGAGCCCGTGTCTGTCACCTGTTACTGGAGAGCCCGTGTCTGTCACCAGTTACTGGGGAGCCCGTGTCTATCACCAGTTATTGGGGAGCCCGTGTCTATTACCAGTTATTGGGGAGCCCGTGTCTATCACCAGTTACTGGAGAGCCCGTGGACTTACCTGACCCGAGTCTCACCTGGCTGGACTTACCTGACCAGAGTCTCACCTGGCTGGACTTACCTGACCAGAGTCTCACCTGGCTGGACTTACCTGACCCGAGTCTCACCTGGCTGGACTTACCTGACCAGAGCCTCACCTGGCTGGACTTACCTGACCAGAGTCTCACCTGGCTGGACTTACCTGATCAGAGCCTCACCTGGCTGGACTTACCTGACCAGAGCCTCACCTGGCTGGACTTACCTGACCCGAGTCTCACCTGGCTGGACTTACCTGACCAGAGCCTCACCTGGCTGGACTTACCTGACCAGAGCCTCACCTGGCTGGACTTACCTGACCCGAGTCTCACCTGGCAGGACTTACCTGTCCAGAGCCTCTGTTACGACCCTGAGTTCCTCAGTTGGGAACCAGAGGTCAAATTGAGCTAAATAAACTACCTTATAGTATGTGGACGCATGGCGAGGTGTATTTGTCCATATCTTCCTCGCCAGACGTAAGACGAATCTTGTTGCTCACAAGCATTCAGACTCTTGAGTTTGTTGTGGATTAAGTATAACATTGTTATAAGATTAACTATCCTTAGAACGAGTAAAGTAACAATATGATGCATAGGGGAAGATTTTTAATGTGTATAGCTGCACGATCAATTAGGCGCTTCCCGGCACCACACAATGCGGGAGACCTGATCTGGTCGCTGGACACGTTCTTCTCTGGCTGGTGTTGTGGTGAAAGGAACCTCCTCCCCTTCCTATCGTTTCTTTATCTCTGTGTCTTTGTTACCCAGTTAAGTATCCTATGTAGTGTCCTCATTGTCTGGCATAGGCATGTTCTAATGTGTAGAGTATTATACTTTGTATGAATTAGGTGTTCCTAGTGTTTATATTCCTAGTGATTCTAAGGGGGCCCCAGTGGAACCACGTGGTCTTTTTTTTTTTTTTATAATTCCTTAGGTACATCTGCATTAGTGCAGCTACCCTAGACTATATGAAGTGGAGTACAGTGTGTCAAAAAAAGCTAACTAGTTGATGCTAGAAAATCCCCATCACACAGGATGGTTAGTCATACAGAGGCATGTGATAAGCAGTCTGCACTGGCAGATTCCAGATGCATTTTGAGGATATCATCAACACAAGATTGAATAAGGTAGCAGTGGTAATAAAGGTCACCATCTCGCAGGATGGTTAGGAGGCGGACTATATATGAAGTGGAGTACAGTGTGTCAAAAAAGCTAACTAGTTGATGCTAGAAAGTCCCCATCACACAGGATGGTTAGTCATACAGAGGCATGTGATAAGCAGTCTGCACTGGCAGATTCCGGATGCATTTTGAGAATATCATCAACACTAGATTGAATAAGGTAGTAGTGGTAATAAAGGTCCCCATCTCGCAAGATGGTTAGTCATACAGGGCCATATGTTTAGTAGCCTGCACTGGCAAATTTTGGGTACACTGTGAGGATATCTTCAAGAATACGAGAGTGAATAAAGTAATTGCAAAGCTCCAGGTACCTCATGCCAACGGGTCTGAAAGGTCTAATAACTGGGCATTCAGTGATGTAGTGCGGGAGATCGTGCCGTAGTTCCTGCTCACAGAGTTTGCAACTGGAGTGCTCGGGATTGGGAGATCCGTCACCTGCAGCCACCTGCCACAGGTAACGGTAACCCAACCTGATCCTTGCAACCACTGTGTCGCACAGTCTAGTGGACGTTTTGTGCTGCCCATAGATGTAGGTTTCAGATCTGAACAAATCATAGCTTTTTATACTAGTACTTTCAGGTCGTTGGGAGTCAGTAAGTTCTTTCCTATCAGATCTGAATGTTTGGATCAATACAGTTTTGACAGCAGAGATGGGGATACCTAGATCTAAGTCAACTTCAAACTTGTTACACGCTAATTCTCCCTACCCTAAGCTGACTCAAGCTTCAAGTTCTTTACTAGTAAACTTTACCCTAGCTTGTTCACAGTGTAAACCTTGTATCCTGCTTATGCGGACCAAGGCTTTAACGTAAGATAGTGTGGTAAAGTAATTATTATTATTGTTATTAGTGTGGATGTATATGGGGGGTTGTTAAGGGGTTAATAAATAAATAAGTTCGTTTAAAGGAGTATCGATTCTTCCTGTGTAGAAGATCTATGATCTAACTCTAGACTGACGTGGTCTTGTACCAATTAATATTCACTATACTTTTATTGGGGGGCGGGGCCTTTTAGATCTCCCTTATTTGATAACTCTGAAGGCTAACTACTGATCTTACTTCATAATAGCTCTAGATCCCCCATAGTACAAACCACCTATTATAACAGCCTCACCTGGCTGGACTTACTTGACCAGAGCCTCACCTGGCTGGACTTACTTGACCAGAGCCTCACCTGGCTGGACTTACTTGACCAGAGCCTCACCTGGCTGGACTTACCTGACCAGAGCCTCACCTGGCTGGACTTACCTGACCAGAGCCTCACCTGGCTGGACTTACCTGACCAGAGCCTCACCTGGCTGGACTTACCTGACCAGAGCCTCACCTGGCTGGACTTACCTGACCAGAGCCTCACCTGGCTGGACTTACCTGACCAGAGCCTCACCTGGCTGGACTTACCTGACCAGAGCCTCACCTGGCTGGACTTACCTGACCAGAGCCTCACCTGGCTGGACTTACCTGACCAGAGCCTCACCTGGCTGGACTTACCTGACCAGAGCCTCACCTGGCTGGACTTACCTGACCAGAGCCTCACCTGGCTGGACTTACCTGACCAGAGCCTCACCTGGCTGGACTTACTTGACCAGAGCCTCACCTGGCTGGACTTACTTGACCAGAGCCTCACCTGGCTGGACTTACCTGACCAGAGCCTCACCTGGCTGGACTTACCTGACCAGAGCCTCACCTGGCTGGACTTACCTGACCAGAGCCTCACCTGGCTGGACTTACCTGACCAGAGCCTCACCTGGCTGGACTTACTTGACCAGAGCCTCACCTGGCTGGACTTACTTGACCAGAGCCTCACCTGGTTGGACTTACTTGACCAGAGCCTCACCTGGCTGGACTTACCTGACCAGAGCCTCACCTGGTTGGACTTACCTGACCAGAGCCTCACCTGGCTGGACTTACCTGACCAGAGCCTCACCTGGCTGGACTTACCTGACCAGAGCCTCACCTGGCTGGACTTACCTGACCAGAGCCTCACCTGGCTGGACTTACTTGACCAGAGCCTCACCTGGCTGGACTTACCTGACCAGAGCCTCACCTGGCTGGACTTACCTGACCAGAGCCTCACCTGGTTGGACTTACCTGACCAGAGCCTCACCTGGCTGGACTTACCTGACCAGAGCCTCACCTGGTTGGACTTACCTGACCAGAGCCTCACCTGGCTGGACTTACCTGACCAGAGCCTCACCTGGCTGGACTTACTTGACCAGAGCCTCACCTGGCTGGACTTACCTGACCAGAGCCTCACCTGGTTGGACTTACCTGACCAGAGCCTCACCTGGCTGGACTTACCTGACCAGAGCCTCACCTGGTTGGACTTACCTGACCAGAGCCTCACCTGGCTGGACTTACCTGACCAGAGCCTCACCTGGTTGGACTTACCTGACCAGAGCCTCACCTGGTTGGACTTACCTCACCCGAGCCTCACCTGGCAGGACTTACCTGAGCCGAGTGTCACTTGGAGAAGGTACTCCAACTAGGAGAAGGTACTCCAACTAGGAGAAGGTACTCCAACTAGGAGAAGGTACTCCAACTAGGAGAAGGTACTTCAACTAGGAGAAGGTACTCCAACTAGGAGAAGGTACTCCAACTAGGAGAAGGTACTCCAACTAGGAGAAGGTACTCCAACTAGGAGAAGGTACTCCAACTAGGAGAAGGTACTCCAACTAGGAGAAGGTACTCCAACTAGGAGAAGGTACTCCAACTAGGAGAAGGTACAGTACTTGGAGTAGTGCTACAACGTGCCAGGAGAAGGCAGCTCACCTGCGCCGAGGCCGATGGTGACGTAGAGGGTCTCGACGTTGGGGGCGAAGATGGAGAGGAAGAGGGCGAGGGAGGCGAGGAGGGCCCCCGCCACCGTCACCACCCGACACCCCATCTTGTTCACCAGCATCCCCGCTATCGGTCCTGTCGTCACACACACACACACACACGCCATTATTAACATGTTAATGTATGTTTCAGTCTCAACATGACACTATGTTAATACAGTGTCTTATTGACGATAATGTCAAAAATGGAATTCGAAAACTAGTTCACTGAACCAGAGAATTCCATTTACAGAAAATCTAATTCTTCAAAGAAAACGTTTTCAGCATATATTTTTTGTAAATAAATAAATAAATGTTTATTCAGGTAAGGTACATACATACAAGAGATTTTACAAAAATTGATAGATTTATAGATAGAGCTAGTACATACAATGCCTAAAGCCACTATTACGCAAAGTGTTTCGGGCAGGAAAAACATTAAAGACTAAAACTTAATACTAATTGAGGTTAAAGTATAAAATGTGTTGAGAACAATTAAAAATAAAAATAAAAATAAAAAAGGGGGGAACATGGCAGAAAAAGCAGCACAAATACAATTAGGTCGACAAAGAGCGTTGTTTAAAAAAACAGACATTGGTTGACACTAGAGGGGTAAGGTAGGTTACAGGGAATTTATTAGGTAGTGTTTAGTTTTTATCTTAAACTGGTTGAGAGAGGTACAGTCTTTGACACGGTTGGGAAGGTCATTCCACATTCTGGGTCCTTGATTTGTAGAGCATTTCTAGTTTGATTAAGTCGTACTCTTGGAATATCAAAACGGTATTTGTTTCTGGTGTGGTGCTCATGGGTTCTGTTACAACCTTCAATGAAGCTTTTGAGGTCAGGATTGGCATTACAGTCCAGCGTTTTATATATGTATAACACACATTAGAGAATGTGCAGTGACTTAATATCTAACATATTCAGAGATTTGAGTAGGGGTACCGTATATTAAACCAACGATTTATTATACAATGAAGTTATAACTTGAGATTAATCTCTGTTTAGGACAAAGGTTCACTTGCCAGTTTACATGTAGACTATTACTTGAACCGCAGTACTCTTTAAGACCATCACAAATATCTAGATAACTATTCCGGTGGTTTGAGGGTGATGGGGGGGGTGATGGTTTCTCATGGTAATGTATGTGCTGTGAGGACGGGCTCAGTTTGGTGACGTCCAGGTGACGAGGGTGGTTGCCCCAGCCTGCCGTATCTTACCATAACAACATGGTGCTTTATGAGTACAGGGGCTACACTGCTTTTTGACAATCTAGGAAAATACAATGTACCCAGCTTCTGTTTTATGTTGTATTTGGTAACGTTGTCAAAGACCTGGACCAGGTGTGTCAAGCATGACCTTTCCCTTCAGAGTCTACGTTGCTCCTCCACTACAAAGCTTCCTTATCATGCCTAGTTGTTTCATTAATCTGAACATAATCATTTGCTGCACCACTTTACATAGAATACTTGTCACTAACACCCATTTAAAATTTGGTTTGATTGACATTTTCGGGTTGTGTGTGAAAGTATCTTTGCAGCCTCCTCCTTCAGCAGCCATAGTGGTATTTAGTCTCTTGCTCTTAGTTTTGTTGCATCTAGTTCCTCCGGGTGTTTTCCCCTTCATCTATAGTGTCATCCACTGTTTCTTCTGACCACCTGTCATCTCGTAACCTTCGTCTCCACATTGTTACTGTGTAAAACTCTCTTCAAATTTTGTGTTGAGTTCCTCACACACTTCCTTGACGTTTTCTGTGAAAATTCAACCTTGTCTCCTCAACCTGATTATATGGTGTCTTACTGGTGTCATAGTTGATCCTCAGCTTTTGTCGTAATGTTTTCAAAAGTTCTCTCACCTTCCCTCCCTGACTCAGGAGTACTCGGTTCTGGCCTCTCTTTAGTACCTCTCTTTTGTCCTCTGTTTCAAGTTCTCTGTACATTTTCCATGCTATTTTTGGTCCTTTCACCTGGTGTATACCTGGAAGGGTTCTGCGAGTTCTTCTCCCCAAGCCCGGCCTGGGGCCAGGCTTGACCTGTGGTAACTTGGTTCAACGGGCTGTTGCTCATAGCGGCCCGCAGGCCCATATATCAACTATAACCCGGTTGGTCCGGCACTTCTTGCAGGAAAACGTCTGACTTTCTCTTGAACACTTCTATTTTTTTTACCAGTAATCATTCTCATGCTTGTTGGGAGGGTACTAATTAACACCCTGTAACCTACCTCACCCCTAAAATGTCAACCCATGTCTGCTATTTTTTTAAACAATGCTGTTTGTCGACCAAATAGTATTTTTGCTATTTTTCTGCCATGTTTACTTTAATCTCAATTAGTATTAAGTTTTAGTCTTTAGTGTTTTTCCTGTCCGAAATGCTTTGCGTAATAGTGGCTTTAGGCATTGTATGTACTAGCTCTATCTATAAATCCATCAACGTTTTGTATCTCACCTTGTATGTATGAACTTTACCTGAATAAATATTTGATTTGATTGATTTGATTTGATTTGATTTGATTTGAACTGATTTCGTTCCAACACTTCCGGAACAAGTGCTTCACTGACGAATTTTGTTCGAACCACAACGCTGTAAATGCTTCACCCACCTACTACAAATACAAATGATCACCAACAGAACCTAAACACCTAACCTAACCTATGCCTATATCTGCACAATATGCTAATATCTCATAATATTAATTTATATTTGAGAAAATTCCTCTTTTGAATGAACAACATGTACAAATTTATGAATGCGTCTGTGGGGCCGACCGCTGGATGTAATGGACTTGAGTCGAGGACGGGTTGGATATTTGAGTCTAGCTACGAGCAGCCAGTTGGTTTAGTTCATTTATTATGCACCCCATACCCATCTTGTGGGCGGTAGTGGAAAGGGTTACAGAGGCACATAATGGGCTCAGGGACTCATCCCACCAATTCATTTAGTTAAGCAATTTAAGTTACAATCTTGATGAGCTAGTTACAAAATTCAATACATATCGTCACATCATCAATGGGTTCGAGATTGACCACAAGTACAGTTTCTAAATTAAACAACTGACATGTGTGGAGAGCTAGTGTCAACTGATATGTTTGTCCTGTGTTGCGAGGTCGTCCATAACAAGAACCTGGGGTAGAGACGCCTACGTCCTCGCAGCGTTTCCAAAGTCGTAAAATATTTAGTAAATACAGACTAAGCCGCCATGATCCAGGAGAGCTCGTAAGTGGAAACATGGGGGGAATTGCATAAAATCCTGGTTTGTCTCTCGGAGAGGCTGCAGGGTCCAAGTAAGGGCAGTCGAACTTCTGGTTGCAATTCTTTTAACCATGTCGTGGCGCAGTCGATTAAGGCAACGTCTGGATGCTCTCGGACGTAGGTTCGAACCCTCGTCACAGCCCTTGTAGATTTGTTCGTAAGTGGAAACTTAAGTGCTTGATGAATCCTACCCCAGAAGAGTAGCCTCGGTACAGAGCCGTGAGTGGCGAGGGAGACTGTCAACACCTACACTTACACAAGTTCTGAGAATTAAAAGACCTTAACAAGTTGGGACTCATTATACACATTGACGACATACATAAATTCTGAGAATTAACAAAACTCTACTGACGTCATCAGTGTAGATGCCAGGTCTCGCAAGAGGCACTTCCATTACACGTGCCGCCGTGAATATACAGTCTATTCAACATTCAAAGTATATATGCGCATTGTGGAGTTGTGAAGCACGTCCAAGATCACATTACCATCAACACACGGGTACAACATGCAGGAGTGGCGTTGGCTCCACGTTGAATCAACATCATCAACGTTGATGACATTGATTCGGCGTTCAAGTGGCGTTGGTCTTGAACATTGTGGGGGGACAGGGACAATGGTTGTCACCCCAGCGTGTGAGTGTGGCGCCAGCGGGCGCTAGAGGGCGTCAACTCCGCGCCATCCCCCTGAGGGCGCCGCCAGGTCCCGCCACCGTTCCCGCCATATTTTAACCCACTTTACCCCCTGAATAATATTGTATGGCATCCTGATCATCTTGTGTACACAGATTATCTTGGCCATCACCAACCTGGTCAATTCTCACGTGTATTTACCACTTCATATAATTACGTGACCATTAGTCCCACGTCCGGTCAGTGCCACCCATATATCACAGTGCCACTCAAGCCCAAATATGTCCACCACATCAGGAACTTAAGAAATCATTTTCACAATAGTGACTTCTCAATGTGAGGATTATCCACCTAATATCTTGTAACTCGTCACATCACCTGACCTCAGAACTCTACTGTCTTCAGTACTGAGCGCCATCTGCCAATCTTTTGTACACTTCAAAAGCAAGGGTCAGAAAGAGGACCACTCTAGAAAGAGAACGCAGACGACTGTATAGGAGAAGGGGAAAAAATAACGGAAATGCTCAGGCTGACGCAAGCTTATATCGCAAGCAAGGAAAATAAACCTATGCAGGGAGATCGAAGAAATAGAACAAACGTTGAAGCGATCATACGAGGCTGAGGAAATGGAATTGGAACAGAAAGCTCTACAAGAGATAAAGAACAATCCAAAATATTTTTTCACAAACACAAAATCAAAATCAAAAACCTCCACCAGTATTGGACCTTTAATTACAACTGAAGGTACGTACACAGATGACGACAAAGAAATTAGTGAAATTCTAAGAAGCCCGTATGAGGCACACAAATAAACAACATTTAGCACACAAATAAACAACATGAAAGCTGATGATCCAGACAGCTTCTTTATGAATGACATTCAAGCTGCAGATAATATAACGGATATTACCACAAACTCGGAAGACTTTGAAAGAGAAATTGACAATATGCCCATGCACTCAGCTCCTGGGCCTGACTCATGGAATTCAATATTCATAAAGAAATGTAAAGTACCAGTAGCGAGAGCACTCAGCGTAATATGGAGAAAGAGCCTGGATACAGGGGAGATACCAGCAGCACTTAAATCTGCAGATATAGCTCCTCTACACAAGGGGGGTAGTAAAGCCTTGGCAAAAATTATAGACCAGTTGCACTAACATCACACATAATAAAAGTATTTGAAAGAGTGATTAGGAATCAATTTCTAGTTTTATGGAAAATAATAAACTACACAACCCAGGACAACATGGATTTAGAGCGGGAAGATCCTGTCTGTCACAGTTTCCTGCCCGAAACGCTGCGCGTACTAGTGGCTTTACAAGACTGTAATTACCATTTTATGTATCCACACATTCCCAATGTACCTTCTTGTATATGCATAAATAAATAAATAAATAAATAAATAATAAATAAATAAATAAGTTACTCAACCACTATGATAAAATCACAGAAGCTTTAGAGGAAAAGCAAAATGCAGATGTTGTATACACAGACTTTGCAAAGGCATTCGACAAATGTGACCATGGAGTGATAGCACACAAAATGAGATCAATAGAAATAACGGATAAAGTGGAGCGTGGATTTTCAACTTCCTGTCAAACAGAATGCAGAAAGTGACAGTCAAGGAAGTAAGATCAAGCCCAAGTGCAGTGAAAAGTTCTGTACCCAGGGCACAGTCCTTGCACGCTGCTATTTAAATATAATAATATAATATGTTTATTCAGGAAAGGTACTACATAGAGAGATTTACATAAGTGGATCAATTTATAGATAGAGCTAGTACATACAATGCCTAAAGCACTATTCGCAATGCGTTTCGGGCAAGAAAACATTAATATCTAAAACTTAATACTAATTGAGCAAAAGAATAAAATGTTTGAAATAGATAAATTAAAGGTACAAAAAAAAAGGGCACATGACTGAAAAGCAGACAAATACAATATGTAGACAAACGCGTGAATAAAAAAAAAAAAAAAAAAAAATAAGACATGGTTGACAATAGAGGGTAAGGAGGTTACAGGGAGTTTATCAGGTAGTGTTAGTTTTAATCTTAACGGGTTGAGAGAGGTACAGTCTTTAACATGGTGGGAAGGTCATCACATTCTGGGTCCCTTGATTTGTAGAGCATTTCTAGTTGGTTAAGTCGTACTCTTGGAATATCAAAACTGTATTATTTCTGGTGCTCAGTTCTGTACAGCTTCAATGAAGCTTTTGAGGTCAGGATTGGCATACAGTTCAACGTTTTTATATGATAATAACATGAGAGAATGTGCAACTTATATCTAACATTGAGAGATTTAGTAGGGGTACCGAGTGATGTCTGGGGCAGAGATTGTCCTAAAGCAGCTTGTGTTGGTAATTAGAGGAGGCAATGATTTTGGGTAGTAGAACCCCATTTCTCATTCTTATCTCGGAAATAGACAAAATACTAGTCGCAGCTTCGAGTCATCCTTTGCAGGTGATACACAGATCATGAAAATTTCCTCTGCTTAGAAGTACTGATAAACTACTGGGATAATAATAAAGTCTTCGATTGGGCAACAGAAAATAACATGTTTAACGATGACAAGTTCCAGGTACTGAGGTATGGTGGAAACTAGAAAGTTAAACGATACACAGAGTACAGGACACAATCAGACCTACTCATAGAAGGTAAGCAACATGTAACAGATCTGGGAATTATAATGTCTGATGCCTTGACATTTAGTGAACTAACCGAGCAAATATAGCGGCGGCCAGGAAAATGATAGGATGGATTACGAGAACGTTAAAATCCAGAGACCCCACAGCAATGGTAATACTATTTATATCACTGGTGCTATCCCGTCTTGAGTACTGCTCAGTACTCACTTCCACTGTCAAAGCGGGAGAGATCTCTGAATTAGAGGGAATACAGAGAACATATACGGCACGCATAGAAACGATAAAACATCTAAATTATTGGGACCGTCTCTAAGCTCTCAAAATGTACTCTCTGGAAAGGAGACGAGAAACATATCAAATAATATATACATGGAAGATACTTGAAGGCCAGGTCCAAATGTGCACAGTAAAATAACATCATGCTGGAATGAAAGGTACGGAAGGAAATAAAGAATAGAACCAGTGAAGAGCCTAATGACTAACCGTGAACCATAATAACTAACTCTGCTTTCAGACAACACTCAGCTCCCTTGTTTAAATCCCTAAACTTGCTAAATATTAACTCCCTCCATACATTCTCTTGTGTCAACTACATCTACAAAACCCTGTTCTTAAATGCAAACCATGCTCTGAAACTCTCCCTGGATGGATGTAATAGGACCCATTATCACCACACCAGAAATAAATATCTCTTTGATATCCCCAGGGTCAAACTTAATCTGTGTAAACACTCTATGCAAATTAAGGGACCTAGTCTATGGAACTCACTCCCTAGTGAATTGAAAAACTGTAAAACTTTTGCCTTATTTAAAAACAAAACCAAAAAGTACTTAATTTCATCTTCTTAGTTTCCTACACTGACTTTATTTTTTGCTCTGTATCTAGTGTTACCCAATCTCCTAATTCTTATGTACTTAACCCAAACAACCTTATCATTGTGTTCATTGCTGTCTTCCTTTATGTGCTAGCCATTCGCTGTATTGTGCCTACCAAATTTTGTCAACTACCATTCAAGCTTTCATTGCAATCAATCTTAGCTACCTAAGTGCTTTATTATACTGTACCTACAATTTTCTCTCATCTTTTTTTTTTTCTTTTTTCTTTTCTTGCCATGTAACTGTTATCATTTCTTTTTATAATTTTTGCTAGTATTTACCTACTAAAAATTTTCTTAGATTAAGGACCTGCCCGAAACGCTGCGCGTACTAGTGGCTTTACAAGATTGTAAATACCATATTATATATTCTCACATTCCCAATGTACCTTCTTGTATATGAATAAATAAATAAATAAAAATAAATAAATAAATAAATAAATAAGAGTAGAGGTGCCATAGGCGCAACCAGAGAACACTGAACATTAGGGGTCAACAGATGTTCAACACCCTCCCAGCAAGCATTAGAAATATTGCTGCAACAAAAGAGGATGTATTCAAGAGATACTTAGATAAGTTATTGCAAGAAGTGCCGGACCAACCCAACTAGTGGATATGTGGGTCTGCGGGCCGCTCCAAGCAACAGCCTGGTGGACCAAGTGGGACCTGTGGCGCAGTGGTAAAACACTCGCCCGGCGCTTCACGAGCGCTTTGGTCTGGGTTCGTATTCTGGCTGGGAAGGTTTGGCAGGGCGCCAATCCTTAACTGTAGCCTCTGTTCATCAAGCAGTGAATGGGTACCTGCTTGTTAAATAATTTACCGGGTCGTATTCCGGGGGAAAAAAATAGCATTAAGGATCTGCCCGAAACGAAAATGGTCTAGGGTTAAACGACCCAAAAATTCTGGTTAAACGACCCAGAACCATCTCCAGGTAAGGCTTAACCACCTGCAGGCCCCCCCCACCCCCCCTCAACACCACCAGCAACGTTAGTAGAGCTGAACAACTAAATAATTAACAAGAGACTAATCACACCGTCTACACCTTCAATACAACCAAACAACAGTACTGGAAAGGCACTGTGATGAGTCAAGATGGTCCAGTAATGTTGGCCAAGGACAACAAGGGTGCCAGAGGTGCTCCACTGGTGCTGACGGTGACGGGCACTACACCTGCCTACACCTGCATGCATCATGCTTCACACAACAGCCTCATCACACAATAATACCCAGATTTACTCAGTGAATTAGACCCACTGTGGTGACAGTGACGAGACACAGTATACATGGCATGGTGCCTCAATATTGGTGTGTGTTATGGCACAGGACGGTGTACTTACAGTACAGGTGTGTGTTGTCACTACGACGGTGTACTCACAGTACAGGTGTGTGTTATGTCACTAGAACGGTGTACTAACAGTACAGGTGTGTGTTATGTCACTAGGACGGTGTACTCACAGTACAGGTTTGTGTCAGTACCACTACGACGGTGCACTCGCAGTACTCACAGCTGTACTGTGAGTACTGAAGCGTCCATCACAAAATGACTGTGAAACACAGTACTATTAAGACACCTGGTTGATTACCTGCTTGATGGGGTTCTGGGAGTTGTTCTACTCCCCAAGCCCGGCCTTGTTGCTTGGAGCGGCCCGCAGGCCCACATACCCACCACAGCCCGGTTGGTCCGGCACTCCTTGAAGGAAACTATCTACTTTCCTCTTGAAGATGTTCACAGTTGTTCCTGTAATATTTGTTATACTCGCTGGGAGACGTTGAACAACCGCGGACCTCTGATGTTTATACAGTGTTCTCTGATTGTGCCTATGGCACCTCTGCTCTTCACTGGTTCTATTCTGCATTTTCTTCCATATCGTTCACTCCAGTACGTTGTTATTTTACTGTGTAGATTTGGGACCTGGCCTCCAGTATCTTCCACATGTATATTATTTGGTATCTCTCTCGTCTCCTTTCTAGTGAGTACATTTGGAGAGCTTTGAGACGATCCCAATAATTTAGGTGTTTTATCTCGTCTATGCGTGCCGTATATGTTCTCTGTATTCCCTCTATTTCAGCAATCTCTCCTGCTCTGAAGGGGGAAGTGAGTACGAGCAGTACTCAAGACGGGACAACACAAGTGACTTGAAGAGTACAACCATTGTGATGGGATCCCTGGATTTGAAAGTTCTCGCAATCCATCCGATCATTTTTCTGGCTGACGTAATTTTGCTTGATGACAGTGACTACCAGGAGTACTGTGGCCTCCAGTACTGACCAGTGAGGAACACCACCAGGAGTACCGTTCTTTCACATTCACGTACACATTCTGTGGAGACAGCCTAAATACTGGCGTTATTCCGACATACTAAAAACAGCAGAGATAGCACCACTCCATAAAGGAGGGAAATAAGGCAGACGCAAAATTACAGACGAGACCGATAGCACTACATCACACATCATAAAATCTTTGAGAGAGTGCTAAGAAGTAAGATCACAAAATACATGGAATCACAGCATCTCCATACCCCGGACAACATGGTTTCAGAACAGGGCGCTCTTGCCTGTCGCAGTTGCTGGACCACTATGATATGCATTAGATGCTATGGAAGACGAACAAAACGCTGATGTAATTTACACAGATTCGCAAAAGCCTTTGACAAATGTGACCATGGTGTTATGTACATAAAATGCGTTCAAAAGGAATTACCGGAAAAATAGGCAGATGATCTACAAATTCTGACTAATAGAACCCAATGTCAACAAAAAAATCCGGACCATCAACCGTAAAGAGCTCAGTCCCCCAGGGTACTGTGCTTGCTTCAGTACTTTTTCTCATCCTCATATCGGACATAGACAAGAACACAACCTATAGTACGTATCATCCTTTGCAGATGAAACTAGGATTGTTATGAGCGTAAATAACATAGAGGACACGGCAAACCTCCTGTCAGATGTAATCAGGTCATTCTATGGGCTAAACATTCCTTCCAAAAAAGGGATGCTATACCAATGTTGATTCTTTTCAAGACATTAGTGTTTCCTAGGGTGGAATATCGTTGCACTCTAACAGCCCATTCAGAGCGGAGAAATTGCTGACCTAGAGAGCGCCCAAAGATCCTTACCGCTAGAATCCACACTCTTATAGTTCATCCTAATTATTGGGACCGATTAAAAGTTCAAAATCTGTATTCTCTTGAGCGCAGGCGGGAGAGATAGATAATATTTACACGTGGAAAATATTAGAGGGGTGGTCCCAAACCTGCACACAGAAATAACATCACATGAGACCAGTAGACATGGCAGGATGTGCAGAATACCCCAGTTGAAAAGCAGAGGTGCAACGGTACTCTGAGAGAGAACTCTATCAACATCAGAGGCCCGAGACTGTTCAACACGCTTCCACTACACATAAGGGACATAACTGGCGGACCCCTCACAGTGTTCAAGAGAGAACTATCAACATCAGAGGCCCGAGACTGTTCAACACGCTTCCACTACACATAAGGGACATACTGGCAGACCCCTCAAGGTTTCAAGAGAGAACTGGATAAGAACCTACAACAGGGATACCTGATCAACCAGGCTGTGATTCATAACGTCAGGCTGCGAGCAGCCAGCGTCCAAAGAACCTGGTGACCATTCCAAGCAACCGAAAGACCTGGTCTGGAGACGGACCGCAGGACTGTTGATCCCCGGAAGCCACCAAGGTAGGTAGGCCTCCCCACGGGTATAGTGCGTCTGTATACTCACTTGTTGTGAGGTGAAATATGGTGAGGGTGTGATAATGGTGAGGGTGTGATATGGTGAGGGTGTGATAATGGTGAGGGTGTGATAATGGTGAGGGGTGGATGAGAATGGTAGGTGTATTGGGAGTGTGATAATGGTGATTGTGGGGTGTGAGAATGGTGAGGGTGTGAGAATGGTGAGGGTGTGAAAGTAGTATATGGTGAGGGTGTGAAGTGAGGGTGGAGATGGTGAGGGTGTGATAA
>WNGS01145537.1:0-18233 GCA_020271785.1 Procambarus virginalis | reverse complement strand
AAGTAACAATTGTAATTACGAAACCATAAGATGCTCATGTTAACATGCTAAGTAGGTTTACTAAGGTGGGTGTTTTCCATGAAGTTTTGAAGGGAAACGACAATGCATGTCACCCACGCACGTAACTAATAAGCCAATAATGACTTATTAAATTTGCGAGGACGGGGTGGTACAAGAGAGAACTGGAGAAGCACCTCCAAAGGATACCCGATCAACCAGACTGTGACTCATACGTCAGGCAGCGAGCAGCCACGTCCAACAGCCAGGATGATCAGTCCAGGAGGCCTGGTCAACGACCGGGCCGCGGGGACACTAAGCCCCGGAAGCACCTCAAGGAAACCCCAAGGTAACGTACCAGCAAGAAGGCGTATGCTCGCAAGTAGGGCGTGTAACAACTGCAGACCTCCGATGGATATACAGTGTTCCCGATGATGCCTATAGCACCACTGCACTCCACTGGTACTATCCCGCAAGTTCTACTACACAGGCGGGACCCAAACACCAGAGCGCAAAAACCTTGCAAGCACAGCCAGGAGCCCTACCAGGCGAGTACAGAACCAACACCACAATCCACCTCATAACACTAACAAAGGTGGAACCCCGTAAAGACCCTAGCATGGGTTGGACATACACAAGAGTGGGACAGGAAGGGGTGAAAAGGGGGACAGACACTGGTGTGCGAACGGTCTCAGTCGTACAAAATATACCCAAAGAAAGACAGGTATATAACACCGCATCCAGCGCCCTGCCAAAAGACGCCAGACCGCAGAAAACTCACCTGGCGAACGGTGGCACGAAGTGACACGACTCAACCGAGCCCAGAAGAACCTGGGAGCACCGCCAGGTGAAGACGCCAGAGCAGGACCTGCAGGGGAGCAGGTGAGAGGCGAAGAAGGCGGCCCACACCCATGACAGGGAAAACCTCGACGGCTCCCCACAACTGGAACCCAGGACACCCCCGGAGCGAAGGGGCACATATCGCGGCAAGGGAGAAGAGCGAGAGGTGAAGCACTGGAGCAAAAAGGCGTCTAACACCAGCACTACACACCTCCCAGACCAAAACAAACTCCGCGGCGCACGCGCACGACACGCTGGCCGAAAACGCGCAACAGTCTCTGTGGGAAGGCGGCAACCAGGACTACTGCACTAGAAAAGGAGCCAAAAGAGTGAGCAGGAACAATAAAACCGGCCAAAGAAGCGAAGACAGAGCCCAAAAAAAGGCACACAGCGGGCCACAAGCAGGCCAACAGGCAACAAGTAGCCCAACAAGGCACAAGTAGCCCACCAGGGTACAAGTAGCCAACAGGGCTACAAGTAGCCCAACAGGGCTACAAGTAGCCCAACCGGCCATAAGGAGCCCAAACCGGCCCAAAATTAGCCCAACAGGGCTACAAGGAGCCCAACCGGACTACAAGGAGCCCAACAGGACTACAAATAGCCCAAAACGGCGACAAGAACGAGGAGCCAACAGACGTTCCAATAACGCGGGAAGTAGCGAAAACCTTCCCGAACCCTCGAGAACACGGAAGCCAAACCCAGTCCCGAAGGCACACAAAGGCGCAGGCGCACCCGAGACCAGTAGTCACGTAGAACCCCCAAAACGGGGAAACATGCCAAAAACACCGTCCCAACAAGGGGTGGGGGGAAACATCCACCCACAGGACGGAACCAACCGACTCAAAGGCCAAGGAACCGAGCCCGGGGAGGGGCTGACGCCCAACAGCACGTACGGTGAGTGGGGAGGAAAACCCTACTCCGCGTAACCACAAGCCCCGCCTAGAGGGGAAAAAAAAACCCACGGGGTCCAACGGGGTCAAGGCCCCCCAAGTCAGCCCCTCTCCAGCCCCGGGAACCCACACGACAGGCCCCGGGGCCGAGCCGTCCCCCCAAAGCCCCAGCCGTACCAGAAAACCGGGGCAGCCGTGAAAACACAAAGGAAGGGAGCCCACTGGCAGACTCTTACAACACGGCCGGAGGAACGGGCTCAAATGCCCCCGTCACTACCCCGGAAGGGGATTTCCCCGAGACTGCCCGAGTCTCAACACCAACAAAACCCCGCCCTGAACCTACAGACGGTAAGGAACCGGATGCAGGCAGGAAGGGGAATCCAGGGGAAAAACAAGAACCAAAACGGAGCAGCCCCGGGGCCCCCGGGGAGTTACCACGAGAGCGTTGCCAACACCAAGGCTCAAGTGCAACGCCTCTGCTGCCCGCACCAGCTTAGCACAACTGGGTAACCGAGCCACGACGAGCAACAAACTCGCAGGACTCCGGGTCAAAGGTGTCACCGACCCCACAGGCAGCAGACGGAGGCAAAACAGTCACCCAGAGACAAGGGGTGAGCAACCCTCAAACTCGCTGGAAGCGAGGGGGGGCTCTGGGGTCACATCCATCAGACCCACGCGCCCCCAGGGGTTTCCCAGGATCCCGAGCGTTTACTATAAGAGGACTCGCGCTCAGGTAATCCCAGGCAGGGTACTGCTAACCGGCATCCAAAACTACCAAACAACGTTCTAAGAGCTGAACCCCCGGGACGTGTACACTCACGGGGACCTAGCAGGGGGTGCCACCAGAAATACTCAGAACACAAGGGACCCAAGGGGCAAGAACGAAGGCAGACCCCCCCCCCACCAGGTAGATAAACAAAAAGAAAAAGAAAACCCCGCAAGAGGACAGCGTACCCAAGCGGAACAGAGCCGGCCGCTATGATTGGGAAAAGACAAGCTGCACAGTACAGTACCCTGTGCCCCACCAGTGCAAAACTGCCCCTTACCCTAAGGCGACCAAGGGAGACAGAACACCCGAGCACACAAAGAGCGGCCGAAAACCAAGCAGTAAATGGCCTAGCAGGGGCAGACCCCAAGGAACTTGTGGAAGGTGGCCCTAAGTCCCAAGGGCAGTACTTTCAGGGCACCTAGGGAAGGGGCCCCTAGGTGCATGCAGCCCGAGTACTGGAGAATCACTCCTGGCTCACGCACCACCTAGAAAAACAGACACCACACTCTAGGTACAGTGCTGAAACAACCACTGGAGCCGGAGCACATAACCGGCGCCTATAGCATCAGCCGAAGAACTGATGGGTGGATAGCCGGCGTGGGAGGTCTGGGGCTCCCCCTTCCCCCTCCTGGGGAGGGGGGAGCTGCGCAGACAGCGGCGTGGTGACGTGTGACGTCATACTAGTTTGCTTGTTTTTCTGTTGGGGAGTTCTATCCACTAGTTCGACTTTTGGTAGCAATTTTAACCAGAATAGGGGTTTGTTTTGGGGCGCTTACCTTTCTGGGTGCCTGTCCTGGTCGATGGCAGACATAGAATGCTTCCAATCACACGGGGGCTTCTATAGGCCATTGCTCCCCTTGCCTCTCTGAGGGGGCCCGGTTCTGGCCGTGGTCCCCGGTAGGCCTAAGAATTCCATACACATGACTGATGCCAAAGTCTGACATTAGCATATCAGCCTGGGATAGCTCCGGGGAGCCGACGGGGCTCCCCCCAGAAAAGTCTTATATAGGCCAACAAATAAATGAACAAGGTACCTATTTCTTTCAAAAGCTGCATATATCAAGTTAATCATACTAATCGGTGCATGAGTGGTCCTTTTTTTGGGACTGAAGCCATCATGGCAAGAACTAAGTACATTTTGTTTTGCTAAATAGGAGTAATGCTGTTTGTAGATTAAGTCTTTAAAATATTTTAGACAAAAACTGGCAGAATTGATATGTCTATAACTGTTGACTTCAGAGAGATTGCCACTTTTATGGACTAAGGTTACTATTGCTTTTTTTAGAATATCAGGGAAAAGTTTGGAGTCCAAATGATTTGTTGTAGAGCAATGCAATGGCTGGAGCTAAAAATCTAGATGCTTTTTTTGCAAATTAGGGATGGTATCTGAACATATGGTATCTGTGCATGGGGTTCATTCATCCACTGCAAATTACTTCAAGCCCATCATCACCAAACAAAAATCTGCTATCAGAAGTATAAAACTGTCTTCAAACAACACACAACATCTCTATTTAAATCCCAGAACATGCTAAATATACACTTACTCTACACATTCTCTTGTGCTATTTACATGTCCAAAACCTTGTTCCTAAATGCTAATCCTAATCTGAAACTCTTCATTGATAGATGTAATGGAATCCACGAGCACCACAACATAAATAAATATCCCTTTGATATAAATTGACAGTCATGCTAATATAATTGCCAGTCAGGCTTATTGTAATTCACAATCATCTTAATATAAATGCCAGTTTGAATAATATAATTGTCAGAGAGGATTATGCCAGTCAGGCTAATATAATTGCCAATCAGGGTAATATAACTTTGAACCAGGCTTTTTCACCCAGATGGTTATTGATTGATGGAACTGTCCACACGCCGAAGCCATAACTGCCGAAAACTGTGCTGAATTTCAAAACATAGCTGGAAAAGATCTAGGCAAATGGGGGGACGGGGGGGGGGGGACCTGAAACAAGCTGCTGGCTTCCTGTTCTCATCAAGACCACTAGGGTTAGTGACCCTCAGGAAAATTTGGGTAAAATATTATTCCCAGACAATTGCAGCATAACTGCTAATGTTATGCAAGAGTAATATAAATTTCTGATAAATTTAGAGTAATATAAATTTCAGAAGTAATATAAATTTAAATTTCATAGTCACTTGACTGACAGTTATAAATACCAGTCTGCCTTCAATAAACTCTTCGGTGAAATATTTATAATCAAGAGAAGAACTCATAAATAGGCCAAAAAAAACGGACATCAGTTTGCAAATAAATTTGATCAGAAAAATCCTTGATTACCATATATTTCCCTACCAATCAAATGATCTCATCTTAAGTACGTCTCAGACTGTCTTCTTCAGTTATGCCACATAAGGGGCATAACTGGCAAACCCCTCACAGTATTCAAGAGAGAACTGGATAAGCACCTCCAAAGGATACCTGATCAACCAGGCTGTGACTCATACGTCAGGCTGCGAGTAGCCATATCCAACAGCCTGGTTGATCAGTCCAGTAACCAGGAGGCCTGGTCGACGACCGGGCCGCGGGGACGCTAAGCCCCGGAAGCACCTCAAGGTAACCTCAAGGTAAGGTTCACCAACTCCAGTGCTAAATAATATTACAACAAAAATGTCCGTAACTTAGCTACAGAGTATAATATATTTTAAATAAATTTCCACATAGAGCAAAAACAAAGCACATTATTATTTACATATATATGAAAAAAAAACATTTAAAGCTTTGTTTTATCTTTGCTAAACTAAAGAGATATTTCTATACTAATAAGCAATTTTAAGTTTTCCTACAGTGACAGCTTCTCTAGTTCTTGCTTGGTCATCAAACTTTCATAAAAGAACAACGTAATAAAATATCTTCAGATCTTTACCTTTCATGGTGAAGTGTTTTTCACAAACGAAATATAATTACCTCTGAAGAACATCCAACTGACATTGTGATAGCACACTGTTAGATTAAAGGTAAGTTAATATACCATTATGTGCCTCATTATCCTTCAACATTCTCTTAATTATCTTCCACACTGAAAGTGTTTAGCCTATTATCTGCATGTATCATCTTGTGCCTCTTCATATTTCCAAGATGACTGAATCTCTTTCCACACTCTGGACACTCGTGATTTTTCTCACCTGAATGCACTAACATGTGCTTTATTATATTTCCACGTTCTCTAAATTTTTTGCCACACTCGGCACATTGAAAAGGTCTCTCATCCGCATGCACCATCCTGTGCCTCTTCATACTTCCACGCTCACTGAATCTCTTCCCACACTCTGGACACTTGTGAGGTTTATCACCTGAATGCACTAACATGTGACGCTTGACATCTCCAGGACGGGTGAATACCTTCGGACACTGTGGACACTGGTGAGTCTTCATCTTCTTTATGACGGGTGCAGTTCGTGTGAAGGTTTTCTCCCCCGGATGTTGGGAGAAGCGTCAAGGCTCGAGTGTTGTTTCTTAGAGTTAGACTTGATGTGAGCACTTGGCGGTCAATGGTGGTGCTTCTTCTTTATGATAGGTGCAGTTTATGTCCCTTAATGCTCGTGCTGAACATCTTGTCTTGTTGATAGTAGGTGCAGTTTGCATGAAGGGTTTGTCCTCCCGATGACTGCACCAGTACAGATGTTGGTGAACGCGTTTATGTTGACGATGATCGGAGCTACTAAGGTGATTGTTACGTTGTGCTGTAGATAGAGGAACGGTGATTAAAACAGAGGTGTGTGTTGTAGGGAGACTTGCCGCACTGTAGGGCGGTATGTTGTGTTTATAGCGTCAGCTGATCCTTGGTGTTGCGACGAGGCAGTTGCTGAACATCACCGGCTGTGGCGCTGCTAAAATGGCGGTGGTTGTTTACCCTCTCATCACCTGAGCGTTCCAATGTTTTTGTCTGGTTCCACATATAATTTTTCCTACTTCTTATTTTTCTTTATAACAAGTCATTTAAAATTAATACTTGTATTTATATTCATGTTTTTTAATCAAATAATGTACTTAAAATTGTTTATTTAAACATAAAGCCACACGATTATACTTTTTGAAGGAAATAGATCTCCCATAGTGGATGCACTATGAAAGGCTTCGTGATATCTGGCGAGGCGAGAATGGGATTAGAACATGGCAAAGGAGCACTATTATAGTCCTGTAAATTGGTATGAAGATCAGTTAGGATTTCCGAGTTGCAAGGCACTGACTCAGTGTTAGTGCTTTCGGGAAGAGAAGCAGGGCGAAGGTCTCACTGTGGAGGTATGGACCTTTAAATGTGGATAATGATACCAATACAGTGGGGGAGTACCTTGATACTGCTTCAGGAGGTTGACGTGGCACAACTGGGTCTTCCGCCGCCTATCTGGAGTCTCAAGAACGTAGTTGTGGTTGTTTCTGCACTCCTTGATGCGATAGGCAGGAAGTAGTCAAATGTGGTAAAAATGCTTGCTTCTTTATTGACAGCAGAGGAGCGTTAGAGTCTTTAAATAGCAGACGTCCAGTATATTAGAATATTGTGATAAAGTGTAGAGAGAATGTTAAGAAATTTGAAAAAACTGGGTATAAAGTAAGATTCATGTGGATCCCTTCACATGTGGGAATACTGTTGAATGAGGTAGTTGATGACATAGTGAAGAGAGCCACTGAAAAAACTCTTGTTGATGTTGTATGTCAGTTAACCTTAAAACAAATAAAAACAAGAATCAAGATGATCCAAGAGGGTGAAGAAATGATAAAGAGAATGGCAATGGTGGACAGTAGTAACACACTTAAGAATTATTCAGTAATAAATACAAACTCGTCCTTCACCTATGGTAAAGGAAAGGTCTACTTGGAAGGATTCAATTTACATGAGATTAGGATACAAGTATATCTGGCAATACGGTGTTGATGTCAGTGAAAAAGATAAGGTGTGTAAATTATGTAGTATGCCGCACGCCCACACCTTAGAACATTATGTATTAGAGTGTCAACTTATTGAAAACTATAGAAATAAGGAAATAAGTAGTGTACCACATCAAATTGTTTGGATGTGTGATAATGGTATGATAGACAGTATACTTAGGAGCTACAAAAATTTTGCCCCAAGAGTGTAACTATTATATGCTGTACTTACTATATTAAGTAAGCACCTATTTATTTCATTTTGTCTTTATTTTATTCATAGAGTAACGTCATCCCTGTTCTTAATTTTTATGTTATATTTTTTTACTTGTTTGTTTGCACTGTACATAGCCAAGGGATTCTCTTTGTTCATAATTTGTCTTCAATTTAATTAAAGTTTCATTGTTCATATTATGTGTTTTGCGTGTCTTCCCTTACTTTACCACAGACAACAGCCAAGCAGTCTATTTTTTTTTTAAATGTGATAGACATTGACACCAGCTGTTACGACTCTGGGTTCTTTAGAGGGAAACCAGAGGTCAAAATTTGAGCTTATTAAAATACCATATAGTAAACACGCATCGCGAGTTGCATTTGCGAGTTGCATTTGTCGTATCTTCCCTGCCAGTCGTAAGACTAGTCTTGTCTCTCGAAGAGTATTTGAAGATTGAGCTTGGGGTTGATTATTAAATAATAAAATAGGCACCAACTATGTTTACTAATACTGTCTAATCATTTGTAAAGTAAACCTGAGTAAACTTTGTATCGGGCGCCGGTATGATTAGTTGAACAGTCTGCCGGCAGCATTATCCCACGGAGGAGGAGACGAGAGACTTGCTCGCCCTTCTCTACTGGCTGTCTGTGGGGCTAGGACGTGCTCCCCCTTCCTCTTAATTCTTTATTTCTGTGACTTAGTTGGTTAAGTACTCCATAACTCATTTTTGTATATGTCTGGCATACCCATCGTTCTATGTTAGAGTAGTATACCTGGGGTGTAGTAAGTGTTTTTAAGTGTTCATCTTACCTGTTATGCTAACGGGGGTCCCAGTGTAAACACGTGGTCCCCTACCCTAAGCTGACTACCTCAAGTGTTTTATAGTAGAGCTTTACCCTAGCTTGCTTTCAGTGTAAAACCTTGTATCCTGCCTATGTGGACCAAGGCTTTTAACGTAAGATTGTGTGGTAAAGTTAGTATTAAATTGTTATTGGTGTGATTGTGTATGGGGGTGTTAAGGGGTTAATAAATAAGTAAGTTTGAACAGAGTATCCCTTTTTCCTGTGTGGGAGTACAATAATCTATTCCTAGACTAACCGGGTTTAGTAGCAAGCATTTATTATTGTGGATATTTTACTTTGGGGGCCGGGCCTTTTAGTTCTCCCATTTTTTGATACCTCTGTATTCTACTTACCCTTACCCCTTAATAGTACCAGTTCCCCCATAGCAAGCCCACTATTTTTATAACACCAGCCATTAGGAGGACTGCCGAACATCTACACTCCTATACTTTCCCGTCACATTTAATGGGGGCCTGTCCAAGGAGCTTCACTCAGGTACTAGTACAAGAACATCAATTTGTGGTAAGTGTACTTGGCTTTGATAAAGTTGCTTTTCAATATTTTCATTACTTTTAATATTTATATGGTGCTGTGTATTTTGGGCTTTCCGAGGGTAGCATATGGTGAGTGTTGGATAACTTTGGATTACGTGGTGACTGGAGGCCGCAGTCATTCTCTTAATTGGTCATCCCTCCCTCAGTGTTATTACTCGTGTTTACCATCTTTTGTCCCTAGGATATTTCTCACTCAGACAGATCATCATTTTCGTACCCTGGTACTTTGATTTGTCTTCGTGGCCTTGAGGTGCCACTGTATGGTCCTGTTGTATTCAGACTCTGTCGTCAGTATAAAGAGAGGCTCCGAGCTCTCAAGGCTGTTGCAGGTTATCACTCAGGCTATGGTGCCAATGTCAGAATTGTCAAAATGATGTACCTTGCATACATCAGATCTTTAGTGGATTATGCTGCACCTCTGCTTGTTTTGATGCCTGAAAGAAAGATTGGAGGGCTTGAAAAATTGCAGAACGAAGCCCTGAGGATAATCCTTGGGTGCCCTCGTACCACAAAGATACTTAATATGAGAAAGGAACTTAATATTCTGAGCGTTGTTGATCGTGTTACTGAAATTAACTGTCAAATTGGTATAAAAATGCTTAGGCTAACTCATCCTAATCCTTGCACAGAAGCCCTCCAGAATTACTTTATTGAAGATCAGCATTGTTCCAAATGGATAACAAAAACTGGAACTCAACTCAGAATGTATCAGATTCATGATTTGTACCAAGAGAAACAACAACGGCACTTTCCTGCACCGTGGGAGGTTACACCCTTTCCAGTTTTAATCCCTCCCTTTCCACCCAAGAAGCAAATTAGAGATCAGCCCAAGCTTCGTCTTGAGGCAAAGCTCAACGCCTTAAGCCATATTGATGCTCTGTCCACAGAGCATTCTCTCTCTCAAATCATATACACTGATGGTTCCCTACACCGCACCACGGGTGCAGCTGGAAGTGCAGTTGTTCTGACAATGGGCGATGGCTTGTACTTTGAGTGGGGAGTCCGTATAAACAACTGGGCCTCTACCCTTCAGACTGAACTATTTGCCTTGCTCCTTGCACTGAAATGTGTACAAGTCTCCAAACTTGATACATTAATTGTAAGTGACTCCTTATCATCCTTAAATGCTCTCAACTCTTTAAGACATAACTGTAACATGCTCGTGTCCGAAGCTAGACACAAATACAACAATATATTAAGGATGGTAACAGAGTCCATTTCATGTGGTCTCCATCTCATGTTGGCCTCCGAATGCATGATAGAGCTGATAAGTTAGCCAAAGAATCTGCCTTTAAAGGAGCCGTTGAGTTAACCTTGGATTGTCAATGAGCAATCTGAGAGCAGCAGTACACCGAGAACTTCAACAAGATCTTGTAGATCTGAGACAAAGTGAAATTGACACCAGTAATTCCATCTATCATCACACTATCATGCAAGAGGAGCCCCATATCTATGGATCATCCAATAAAATCAGCAGACTTCTAGATGTTACTGCTGCTCGGCTTAGACTCGGTTACAAGTATCTCTGGGAATTCTCATTATCTGCTGATGTAGACCTGACCAAATGTAAACTGTGTCAACAAAATTATTCCACACCCTCCGTCACTATGTGATGGAGTGCGAAAACATACGTGAATTTAGAGACAATTCTATTACCAATGTTCCAGCGATGTGTAAATATTTCATTCAAAATGATCTGCTACCAGAAATTCTAGCCAAATATCCCCAGTTTGCTAACTGTAGGTAGTAACTAAGTGATTGTAACCTATCCACCGCTGCCCACTGGATGGGGGGCGGTGTGCAGGACAAACATATAAATTGTGACACTAGCTCTCCACATATGTCAGTTGCTTAATTTAGAACCTGTATTTGAGGTCGATCTCGAACCCATTGTTGATGTGACGACTTATATTGAATTTTGTAACTAGCTCATCAAGATTGTAACTTGCTTAGCTAAATGAATTGTGGGGCTCAGTCCCTGAGCCCATTATGTGCCTCTGTAACCCTTTCCACTACCGCCCACAGGATGGGTATGGGGTGCATAATAAACGAACTAAACTAAAAACTCTCCAAGTCGATCGGGGTGTGAGAATTGAGACCACTGACAAAAGTTTCCCAGTCTGTCTGCCTCCCCTCTACCATACGTTCCCTGGCCTCAGCCAGAGCCGTTTGAAAGAGCTTAAGCATTTCAGCAGTGCGGGTCCTTCTATAAGCTAGTCCAATTAATTCTTCTGGCAGTGTGTTTTAGTGCATGCAATTTAGAATCATTATAATAAGCATAAGTGCTATTACCAGTGTAATTTGGGTTACGTGGCCTGGACGATGGATCAGGTGATTCTATGAATGAACATAACAAAGGAGAATATTAATAAGGGTAGAGTTGACTAAATGTAAACTCTGTCAGCAGAACTATTCGCATACTTTGCGTCATTATATAATGGAATGTGAAAAAATCTCGGAATTTAGAGATAACACCATCAATAGTGTCCAGGAAATGTGTAAGTACTTCATTCATAATGATGTGCTGCCCGAAATCTTAGCGAAGTATCCAGCATTTGCTTACTGTAGGTAATGCATGCACATGACTGTAAAGCTGCCGCCCAGTTGGGTGGGTGTGGAGCACATGACTGTAAATAAAATAATAAAAATAACAAAACTATAAACTATTAATGATGGGTTAAAGCGACGAGGGAGTAATTGCGCAAAGCGTCCCTCACCTGTGACGTCACAGCGTCACCCGACGCTAAATATCAACACAGCGGCCATTTTGTCGTCAGTTCAGTCATGGCGAAGACAAACCCTTCATGCAAACTGCGCCTACTATCAAGAAGAAGAAGATTTTGTGTTCCACCGATAGTATTATCGTAAGTAAACACTTATATTTTATATTTTATTATATTAATTGATTCTATTTTTCTGTAATAAAAGTCCAAGGTGGTGTTGAGTAAGGAACAAGGGTACTGTGTGGGGAGGTGAGGACTTGTACCAACCACTACCACCACCAGTACCTTGTCTGGCATCCTGCTTAGTATTCCTATTGAGATATGAAGTATTATTGCATTCATATAATTATTCATTCACAGTCATTACTAGTTTTATGGGCTATGTTCTGTTACCCTAATGCTTTTTACCCCTGGGCATGTCCATTTACTCTCCAGCCCTTCACAAGCCACTGCTGCACCCCCTCCGTGCCCATACTTACTGTGCTTATTCTTACAGGACTGCACTGCATTACCCTTAACATTGACAAAACTTTCTATATTCTGTTTGGCAATAAATCCTCTAACCAAATAAATCTCAAGATTAACAATACCCAAATTTGTAACAAATTAGATGGCAAATTCCTTGGCGTTCTCATTGATCACAAGCTTAATTTCCAGGGACACATTCTAAATATATCAAAAAAATTTCAAAAACTGTTGGCATTCTTTCCAAGATCAGATATTATGTACCCCGCCCTGCCCTGGTGACTCTCTATTACTCCCTCATCTATCCATATCTCAACTATGGTATTTGTGCTTGGGGTTCTACTACCCAAAATCATTTACGTCCTCTAATTACTCAACACAAAGCTGCTATTAGGACAATATCCAACTCTGGCCCCAGACATCACTCGGTACCCCTACTCAAATCTCTCAATATGTTAGATATTAAGTCACTGCACATTCTCTCATGTGTATTATACATATACAAAACGCTGAACTGTAATGCCAATCCTGACCTCAAAAGCTTCATTGAAAGCTGTAACAGAACCCATGAGCACCACACCAGAAATAAATACAGTTTTGATATTCCAAGAGTACGACTTAACCAAACTAGAAATGCTCTACAAATCAAGGGACCCAGAATGTGGAATGACCTTCCCAACCATGTTAAAGACTGTACCTCTCTCAACCAGTTTAAGATTAAAACTAAACACTACCTGTTAAACTCCCTGTAACCTACCTTACCCCTCTATTGTCAACCCATGTCTTATTTTTTTTTTTTTTTTTTTTTTTTTTTTTTTTCTTATTCAACGCTGTTTGTCTACATATTGTATTTGTGCTGCTTTTCAGTCATGTTCCCCCCTTTTTTTGTACCTTTATTTGTATCTGTTCTCAAAACTTTTTATTCTTTTTGTTCAATTAGCATTAAGTTTTAGATATTAATGTTTTCTTGCCCGAAACGCATTGCGTAATAGTGGCTTTAGGCATTGTATGTACTAGCTCTATCTATAAATCGATCAACTTATGTAAAATCTCTCTATGTATGTACCTTTCCTGAATAAACATATTTATTTATTTTATTTATGTGGCGTGCACTGCCTGGACACCTTGGCAATGTAGAGACATATTCTGCAATACCGTAATATTAGCAGTAGAGTGATAAGCTGACACACGGGAGGTACAATGGAAAGAAGTTGAGTATCAATTCTTGCAATTTATATTGCTTCCAGTGAGTTTTTAGTTTTCTTATAATCACTATGTTATCTATTTCCTACAACCTAGTTATCTGCTTGATACATGCATTATTGGGTTCTGGTAGTTGTTCTACTCACCAAGCCCTTCCCAAGGCCAGGTTTGACATGTGAGAGCTTGGTCCAACAGGCTATTGCTTGGAGAGGCCTACATATCCACAACAGCCTTGTTTGTCTGGCACTTCTTGAAAATGTTCAGGTTTTCTCTTGAAGATGTCCACGGTTGTTCCAGCAATACTGTATTTCTTTTATTGCTGGAAACATGTTTTCAGCCATAAAAAAAATAATCCTGAATCCAGAAAAAATCCCTTTTGTATCATCTGGAAATTTTCAAATATTGCTGATCAAACCTGAGTTTAAATTATTTGTATATATTATGAATTACAGAGGTCCCAGGACAGGTTTGAAGCACTCCACTTACATTTTCCCACTCTGACAACCCCATTTATACAAACTCGGTCTTATCTTTTAGCTAATAATTTATTGTGCAAACCATACTCAGCCTGTGTAGGGTAGTTTACTGTGCATCCTAGTATTATGCATGTATAGTATATATATTTGTGTAGTATATTTGGCATATTTAATGCCTCTAACCTCTCCTCATAGTTCTTGTCCTTCAGTTCTGGGAGCCACTTAGTGGCATGTCTTTGCACTCTTTCCACTTTGTTGATGTGCTTCTTAAGATAGGGGGCACCATACAACTGCTGCATATTCCAGCTTTGGTCTGACAAAAGTCGTGAACAATTTCTTGAGTATTTTGCCATCCATGCATTTAAAGCTCTGAATATTATCCTTTACCTGCAATTGGTTGTTGCTGTATTTATAGAATATGATTTGTTCTGTTTTACATTTGTTTGTTCCTTTTTTTCAAAATTTCTTTCTGCCTCTCTCCTCACTGCCGTGTAGTTGTTTCTCTTTGTATTACTGGTATGTTTGGCGGTTTGGCCTCTTTGTATATTGATTTCATTTTTGTGTCCTTTGGTCTCTGGCCGTCTTGAAATTTCAGTTGAACAAATCCTGTTTCCTAGTTCTGCATCTCTGTTTTGGTATAAATGTTTTTGTTCCTTTATCATACATTTCACAAAATTGACATACTGTGCATTAATTCATCTCAATAACTTCCTTTCCTAACAGCAAGCCTTTCCAGTAAAATTCTTTGAATTCTTTTCTGACTTCCAGCCTAATGTTTGTTTTATCCTAGTGTGTATGATGCCTAGTGTGTGTCTGGTGCCTGTTGTGTTAAACCGAAGATAAATGCATAAGTATAGGTCCAATAATTTAATGAGTTATTTTATGGAGTAATCTTTGCTATGTTGATAGTGCTCGTTGTGTGTCTGCAGGTGCATTCAGTGTGTGTATGATACCTGGTGTTAAAAAATTATTCTTACTCGTTCATGCTCTCATTTAGACGTTTGGCCTCGACGAGGTTCAGTCTTGTGACTGGTGTGTGGCACGTTTCTGTTGAAATGTAGTCTTTCCGAGACTACATTTCAAATATTACCTAACATACATAGCTACTCCCCCTCCTTGTCCAATATATCTATCTGTGTGAAATAGATTAAATCTATTTGATATTCAGCTAATAGTTCTCTATTTACTACATTCATCCATGTTTTGGTACCTTGAGTTTACCTTGAGGTGATTCCGGGGCTCAGCGACCCCGCGGCCCGGTCATCGACCAGGCCTCCTCGTTGCTGGACTGGTCAATCAGGCTGTTGGATGTGGCTGCTTGCAGCCTGACATATGAGTCACAGCCTGGTTGATCAGGTATCCTTTGGAGATGTTTGTCAAGTTCTCTCTTGAACACTGTGAGGGGTCGGCCAGTTATGCCCCTTATGTGTAGTGGAAGCGTGTTGAACAGTCTCAGGCCTCAGATGTTGATAGAGTTCTCTCTCAGAGTACCTGTTGCACCTCTGCTCTTCAACGGAGAGTATTCTGCACATCCTGCCATGCCTTCTGGTCTCATGTACTGTTATTTCTGTGTGCAGGTTTGGGACCAGCCCCTCTACTATTTTCCATGTGTAAATTATTGTGTATCTCTCCCGCCTGTGCTCAAGAGAATACAGGTTTAGGCTCTTTTCTCGGTCCCAGTAGTTTAGATGTTTTACTGAGTGGATTCTAGCAGTAAAGGATCTCTGCACGCTCTCCAGGTCAGTAATTTCTTCAGCTTTGAAAGGGGCTGTCATTATGCAGCAGTATTCCACTCTAGAGAGCACTAGCGTCTTGAAAAGTATCATCGGTATAGCATCTCTAGTGTGAAAAGTTCTTGTTATCCAACCTGTCATTTTTCTTGCAGTTGTGACAGCTACTTTATTGTGTTCTTTAAATGTAAGGTCTTCCGACATCAGTACACCCAAATCCTTTACGTTCCTTTTCCGTTCAATGTTATGATTTGACTGAGTTTTGTAAGTGGTTTCCGTTTTTATATTTTCATTTTTTCCGTAGCGCATGAGCTGAAACTTATGTTCGTTAATCACCATGTTATTTTCTGTAGCCCATAGAAAGACCTGATTTACATCTGATTGGAGGTTTGCCGTGTCCTCTATGTTGCCTACTCTCATGAAGATTCTAGTGTCATCTGCAAAGGATGATACAGTACTATAGGTTGTGTCCTTGTCTATGTCCGATATGAGGATGAGACAGTATTGGAGCAAGCACAGTACCCTGGGGGACTGTGCTCTTTACGGTTGATAGTCCAGATTTTATTTTGTTGACTACTACACATTGGGTTCTATTAGTCAGGAAATTGTTGATCCATCTGCCTATTTTTCCGGTAATTCCTTTTGAACGCATTTTATGTGCAATAACACCATGGTCACATTTGTCAAAGGCTTTTGCGAAATCTGTGTAAATTACATCAGCGTTTTGTTTGTCTTCCATGGCATCTAGTGCCATGTCAGAGTGGTCCAGCAACTGTGATAGGCAAGAGCGCCCTGTTCTGAAACCATGTTGTCCGGGGTTATGGAGATGCTGTGATTCCATGTATTTTGTGATCTTACTTCTTAGCATTCTCTCAAAGATTTTTATGATGTGCGATGTTAGTGCTATCGGTCTGTAGTTTTTTGCCTCTGCCTTATTTCCTCCTTTATGGGGCGGTGCTATCTCTGCTGTTTTTAGTATGTCAGGGATAATGCCAGTATCTAGGCTTTGTCTCCAAAGAATGTGAAGGGCCTGCGATAGCAGTTTTTTACAGTTCTTGATGAATGTAGAGTTCCAAGAGTCAGGGCCTGGTGCAGAGTGCATAGGCATACTGTCTATGGCTTTTTCAAAATCCAGTGGGGATAGGATGACATCTGATATATGATTTGATATCATATCCATGAAAAATTCATTTGGGTTATCAATCTTCAGTGTGTTCAGTGGCTCGCTGAAAACAGTCGTACTGATTGTGTGGTAAGATTCTTGTGTGGTAAAGCGTACTGATTCTTGTGTGGTGTTGTGGTAAGTGCAATAATATGTATTGTTTCATTGCAGATAAGAGATTCCAGATCGTTCCAGATTTCCGAAGTACTGAAATGCACACCATACAGGCTTGGTGGATCTAAAATAATTTACATTTACTTGAATATATTTTAGCTGATTATCAGTATGTATGTATGTATGTATAGTATATATATATATATATATTATATAATATATATATATATTATATATTATATATATATATATATATATATATATATATATATATATATATATATATATATAATATATATATATATTATATGTGTGTGTGTGTGTGTGTATAAATTTGTGTTTGTAAATCACGGAAATTAACATGTGGTGAAAAATGTGACAGTGTCAGACCACGGAAGAAGAATTGAAACAGTAATTTCCTTAAGTACTTTCATATTTAAATAATACATGTTCAGAAGGAATACATCTTCAGGAGGAATGATTCCTTCTGAAGATATATTATTGAAATACAAAAGTACTTAAGGAATTCCTGTTTCAATTCTTCCTCAGTGGTCTGACACTCATATGTAATTACCTAAGTGTAGTTACAGGATGAGCTACGCTCGTGGTGTCCCGTTTTCCCAGCACTCTTTGTCATATAATGCTTTGAAACTTTTGACGGTTTTGGCCTCCACCACCTTCTCACCTAACTTGTTCCAACTGTCTACCATTCTGTTTGCAAAAGTGAATTATCCTATATATCTTCGGCATCTTTGTTTAGTTCGTTTAAATCTATAACCTCTTGTTCTTGAAATTCCAGGTCTCTGGAAATCTTCCCTATCAAGTTTATATATTCCTGTTACTGTTTTGTACGTAATGATCATATCTCCTCTTTCCTTCTATCTTCTATTTTTGGAATATTTAATGCCTCTAACGTCTCCTTATAGATCTTGCCTTCAGTTCTAGGAGCCACTTAGCAGCATGTCTTTGCATTTTTTCCAGTTGATGTGCTTCTTATGGGGGGGGTCAGTTAGTTTTTTAAAAGTTGTTCAATGTCAACCAATATTTTTGACTAGTTGTATATGAAAAGGGCTGCAATGTTCCAAGTTTCAGTACTGCAGCCTATGGAAAAAGAGATTTTAAATTTTTTTCAACGAATATTACACATTTTCAAGTGTTTATAAACAACCACACCTTTCAGATATAATCATTCTATGGCACTTTTCTGTCACATTAGCATATAATAAAGGATCTGTAGGAAGGATTTTCCAAAAACATCTTTAGTTTTCTAATGCAAATAGTCAAAGTTCCTCCCCAAAATTATGCAAATATATCATGTTTATTGCTATTATAAAATCAATAAATGAACTTAGGAAGCAAAGCT
>WNGS01145535.1:7500-10280 GCA_020271785.1 Procambarus virginalis | reverse complement strand
TGAGAGTAAGAGTGATGAGGTAAGAGTGATTGGGAGAGATGAATAGAGTGAGTAAGAATGAGAGTGGAGATAAGTGGAAGTAGGAGTGATTGGATTAAGAGTGAGAGTGTAGAGGGGTGGAGTAGATGGGAAAAGTGGTGGTGAGAGAGATCAGTGGGGACGGGTTAGGGGTCGGTACCGGCAGATGCTGGCCAGGGAGGCAGGGATGTGGTCACAGCTAGATAGGCCTTAGCTGGCCTTGTGAGCTCTAATGTTGGTTTTTATATAATGTTGGATTTTTTGTCCTGTTTCAAATTATAATTATTTAGGCAGTGAATGTAATAAGATATTGCACAGTATTAATGTGACATAATATTATGCATTATTTCCTTGATAATTAAACTTGTTGTTCAAAGATAATATACAATCTTTGAACGGAAACTTTTTGAGAGGGCGAGCTGGCCACTCTGACTTGTGTGAGAGGACCAGAGATGGTTTAGTCTAGTCCAGGCGCCTCCGGTGGTGTAGGGTCCCAGTGGCTTGCTACAGCCGCCACCGCCCGCCACCAGCGCCACCGCCCCGCCTCCACCGCCCGCCACCAGCCGCCACATCACTCTTACTCTTACTCTCACTCTTACTCTCAATCACTCTTACTCTCAATTACTCTTACTCTCATTCTTACTCTTACTCACTCTTACTCTCACTCTTACTCCCAATCACTCTTACTCTCAATCACTCTTACTCTCAATTACTCTTACTCTCATTCTTACTCTTACTCACTCTTATTCTCACTCTTACTCTCAATCACTCTTGCTCTCACTCCTACTCCCAATCACTCTTACTCTCAATCACTCTTGCTCTCACTCTCAATCACTCTTACTCTCACTCTCAATCACTCTTACTCTCATACTCACTCTTACTCACTCTCAGTCACTCTTACCTTTACTCACTCTCACTCTTACTCACTCTCATACTCTTACTCTTATTCACTCTTACTCTCACTCACTCTCAATCAATTACTCACTGTCAGTCACTCCTACTCTCACTCACTCTTATACTCACTCTTACTCTCACTCCCTCTTACTCACCCTTACTCATTCCTACTCACTCTTACTCATTCTCACTCCTACTCTCACTCACACTCTTACTCACTCTCTCACACTGTCACTCTTACTCACTCTCACTCTTTCTCATTCTTACTCACACTTACTCACTCTCATACTCACTCTTACTCTCACTCTTATTACTAACTCTCATACTCTTACTCTCACTCACTCCTACTGACTCTCACTCTTGCTCACTTCAAGGCATTTGAAGTGGAATTCAAGCTTGTTCGCATGGCTCCATTTAGATATACAGTGGTACCTCGCATAACGAATTTAATCTGTTCCATGTCTATGTAAAAAATAATTACCAAATTCCACTTACTTTGGCTCTGAGGGCGTGGACAAGGTGCGTTGTGACGTCATCAGGGGCTGGTCGTCGGTGTGTGAGGCTCCCAGACACGGTCGTGCAGGCCATTCAAGCACCGCGTGTTGCCACAAATATATTTTCAATATTTTTTCTACGTATTTCCAATGCGGTTTTATTTGTTTCCCTTTATCGTATATGATGCATATTTGTGACCTTTACAATATGTATACAGTAGAATGTTCATAATTTTCCATGGAACTGTGATACATGTGTCAGTATGTGTCCACAATAAATGTTTATTGTCACAATATTACGTGGTAAAAATTCACTAAAATTACAGTATGTACAGATTCACATACTATTTACACAGTAACACACTGTATTACACACTCAGTACTTTGGAGGTGCGTAATAGTCAACGAAGTTGACTATACGCACGAATAGTCTGCCCGAAACGCATTGCGTAATAGTCAACGAAGTAGTCCATGGTACACAGCGCGACTTTGCTCTCCTTGCACCAGCTACAGATTTTTGTTTCCTGTTTCATCGTTCTGTGTGCTTGCAAATAACGCACTCGCGTGCACCCTTGGCTATAGTACTTGTTGGTGGTATGTAGCCAAGCTTGTAAAGCATGAGGTAGTATTGAAACGATTATAGGAAAAGCTCAATTTGTAAGGTAGTCTTGAAAAGATCGCTTTGTAAGGTCCCACACAGGAAGAGATTCAGCTAGCCTCAAAGAGTGTCCATCAGTCAGGAAGAGATTCAGCTAGCCTCAAAGAGTGTCCATCAGTCAGGATGATATTCAGCTAGCCTCAAAGAGTGTCCATCAGTCAGGATGAGATTCAGCTAGCCTCAAAGAGTGTCCATCAGTCAGGATGAGATTCAGGTAGCCTCAAAGAGTGTCCATCAGTCAGGATGAGATTCAGGTAGCCTCAAAGAGTGTCCATCAGTCAGGATGAAATCAGCTAGCCTCAAAGAGTGTCCATCAGTCAGTATGAGATTCAGCTAGCCTCAAAGTGTCCATCAGTCAGGAAGAGATTCAGCTAGCCTCAAAGAGTGTCCATCCGTCAGGAAGAGATTCAGGTATTCTTAAAAATATCTATGGAAAACACCACCATGGAAGCCGCTAACACTGTTCATCTATGCTACTTGTATCAGTTACATCATCACTGAACGCAGAAAACGATTCATCTATGTATCATCTATATAAATTAGAGATGGCAAGGGTGGGGCTCAGAGCTACAACTGGATACGCTCGCTGTATCATCCTCATAGGTGCTGTATCACTGGCATCCGACCGTTGTGTTAAGTCCTTATTGCGCCTAGCTTCACCAATGTTATGACCCTTATGTTCTTCAAACAATAGGGTCTGAACTGCACCGACTGAG
>WNGS01145535.1:0-2500 GCA_020271785.1 Procambarus virginalis | reverse complement strand
TGGATAAAACTAAAGTCTTTGAAAATGTAATAAAGTTTTACAAACGCTGCTCAGTGTCGCAGTCAGATAGAAATAAAAATGAATTTTGGAGAATTGATTTTTCATTTACCGTCACCAGTAAAAAAAACATAAGGAAAATCAGAAATTCGTGTTAATATTATTAATCTCACTTTTGTCGGTCATAATTATATACTATATATATGTTATAAATACTACTATATTGTAGACTACTATACCCTATTCTTCTCACTATTTCACTACCTATTCCTATACATATACTATCATACTATCTTCTTCCATTACTCTACTACTACTCTATCCGATATATCATATCTTACATACTAGGTATCTTTTATTTACTACTATACCCATACGATAATACTTATACTATGATGAAGCGCTACCGAGCCGAAGAAGCAGGGCAGCCAGAGCGAGCAAAGCCCAATGTATAAGTGCGTTTGGATGATTGTTGGTGTCGAAACCAAGCTGTTCTTTAATTCGGCGGTGTGGCCAAAGGTTGGCGCTCTGAGGCTATTTACTGGGGATTTTGACGATGATAGCTATGGGTTGACATGCTGAAGCCTGGTCCTTCTCCACTCCTCTCTACCTCCCTATCACTCCGCTTTTCCTCGCCCATTGCACTCCGGCCTTTTTTTTCGCTTCCTCCCTTTCTTCCCCCATTCCTCCGGTTCAGGTAGGGTTGGTTAGCTTCGGTCCTATATCTACAGTTATTTTAACTCAAATAAAACATAATTGACCTCATACATAGATGAAATGGTAGCTTATCATTCATAAAAAAAAATTATTGAACATATAATTAATTCATGAAACTGGCTTATTAGGCAAATCCAGGCCTTGCATAGTAGGCTGAGAAGTGCATTCTGGCTAACTAGGTATACACACTATCATATATTATATATATATAATATATATATATATACTATCTTTTTTTGCTTTACTTTGTGTGTGTGTGTTGTGATCCGGGACAACCTGTGGAGTGTAGATGTTCGGCACGTCTTCTAATGCCTGGTGTCCCTGTCCATTACAAAAAACCAACAAAGCCCCCTACCCCCGGCGACTGCTTGGCTGTTGTCTTGTGGTAATTAAGGGAAGACACGCAAAACACATAGTACTGAACAATGAAACTTTAATTAACTTGGACAAATAAAGCAAAAACAAAAGACATCCCTTGGCTACTGTTTCTTCGTTGAAATTGCTTTTTTTTACTCTTATTTGTTCTTAGTTAATCCCCTTGTCACTAAACCTAGGCTTTTTTATTCTTGTTATTTTTTTTTTTAAAGTAACTTGGTATTTGTTTCATGTAATCAGTTATTGGAATTAATTAATAGTATATTGTTTTATAAGCATCTACCTCGGTACTCATAGTAACAATCTTCCACATGAATATACTCTTCACCCTGTTTATTTTTTACACTTAGATTTATATTTGAGTAAATTTCTAGATTTACTTAGAGTTATATGTTTTTTTTTTCTTGGAATTAGCTATTTGAGCTCACTTTGTTTTCTTAAGTTCATACTAATTATAGGATTTTAATTAACTATTACTAAGCTAATTATCTTTACAGATCATTTTACTTTATGATCATTATTTTTGCTTATTTATTTTTTATTTTACATTATATTGTCAGTCCTCTACCAATTTTTTGTTTTTTATATTTATCTAACTTCTGTGTCCTTCCTGGCTATTTTTGGATCTTTATTTTACTTCTAATCTTGTTACTATTTATTGTATTTGCTTTTATTCTAGTGTTTTGCTATATCGTGTATCCTGTATCGTGATCCGCTCTGCATCTCTATGCACACTGATTTGAATCCTGAATCAAAATCATTCTGTCTCATACTGTCTACAACCAACCAGCACCATTGATCATCATTAGTGCAAGGTATGTTCACATCACACCAGGGCTAAAAACAAACTCCAGAAATGGTGCACCTGTTTATCAGTTTACAACCAAGTGTTAGATCACTGTGGTAAACATTTTGAGATATAAATCGCCATTTACTCACATGCATTAGGTACTAACTTATCATTCATTATTTTAACAAGAAACTTGACTAAATAAAGACTATACCCAACTCTACAACTTAGTGGTTATAAAGCCTATTCATAACTGTAGGCCTAATAAAAAAAGGTGGTGGCACGCTATATATTACCGAGATACATTTATCTGCAACAGCTGCTATTAGTGACAGAGATGACTATGTGAATATACTTTTGCTCATTTACGATGTAAATCCCTTAAATCCCTCACTTTGACTATTGGAGCCATCTATAAGTTTTCCCAACACTAACATAGCTTCTTTCTCAGATAACCTAAGGTAACTTATTATAAACGAACAATCTCAACAAAAACCACATCTATTCTGTGAAGGAGACTTAAATATTGGCCTGGGTCAACAACAACAATTGCTCTCAAGTTGACTATTTCTTTAACATCATAGAACTCCTGTATGCTAATCCCCACAATCATCAAACAAA
>WNGS01145534.1:10000-12011 GCA_020271785.1 Procambarus virginalis | reverse complement strand
GGAGCCAATATGGCGCTGGCGAGTCTGTTCTCCCGCCAAAACTGTGTGACGTCAGTGTCGCCAGATTGGTCACCGTCAGCGACATGGCACTGGGAGCCAATGAAAACCAAACTTTGGAAAAGTGACGTCCACATAGGAGGGGGTCCGGCCGTGTTGGCGCCGTGGCAATATCAGTCTTTCACGACACGTCCGAGAGGTAGGACGCGCGATCGGTCATCCTGTCAGAGTGACGGATTTACCAAACTCGGTGGATATAAAGCGTCTCCAGTTGTTGGCGCGCACTCTGTGAGGTCTTCCTGCAACCCAGATGTGGCTCAGATAAGGAATTGACAGAATATGAGCAACAAGCTCAGGACAGGTGCGTTGCAAGAAGTGGGCCGGGCATCAACGTGTGTCGTCGTTGGCAGTTCACATATAAGAGACAGCTTAGTGGCAGGGCCAATCCACCGTGAGTGAAAGTGGTTGACCGCCTTGTCAACCAGGTTGAACGTGTGATCGACGATCCTGTCAAGTTTGAAAGTAACCCACCTTCGTGGAACCCTACGAGTCAACAGTTGAATGCAAGCACGTCGAGAAGTCTTCCCAAATACCTAGCGATATATCTAGAGACGACGAGGAAATTGACAGTGAAGTGAGCTTCAGTGCTCTGAAGTCGGGTGCTGTGCGTGTGGAGCTTAAGCAGCATCGTCTGGGACGGCTGATAATTCACAGTGACTTCGTAGTGGTGAGAGGCAGTTCCTCTGGGAGTACAGTGACAAGGACTAATGGGAAACGTGCGACGACCGCCGAGACGTAGGCAGGCTGCCGTGGTTGGAGGAAAGTTGACGGCCAGGAGACCGACTTCAACCCGGCGACGTACGTAGGGGAAGCACGGACCTGCTGTGTACAGAAGCGGCGAGACGCGACATCCTAAGGCGTGGGCTTGTGTTTCTGGATGGTGAACGAGGCGAGAGCCTGGACCAGGAGCTACAACCCAACTGTCATCCTAGGATAGGTGAAGTAGGTTTTACAGTTACCCTCCCATTTCCCTTTAGTTAGCTATATATTTCTTGTCAGGATATTTTATATGTCGTGAGCAAGTCTCACTTGAGTCTAAGTCACAGAGAGCACAGTGCGTGGTGAGCCTGCCCAGAGCGCTCACAGTATCAGTTTACATATATATCTATGTGCGAGTGTGTGCAAGCACCAGGATTCATCAAAGAATTTGCTGTGACTATTATTAATTTCCAGTGAGTATTATTATTATATATATGGTAGTAAACCAGATATTGGTGTGTTGATCTCTATGATCTATTATAAAATGCCTGTGGATTGATCTCTATGATCTATTGATATAAATGCCTGTGTGTTGATCTCTATAATCTATTGATATAATGCCTGTGGATTGATCTCTATAATCTATTGATATAAATGCCTGTGGATTGATCTCTATAATCTATTGATATAAGTGACCGTGTGTTGATCTCTATAATCTATCGATATAAATGCCTGTGTGTTGATCTCTATAATCTATTGATATAAATGCCTGTGTATTGATCTTCATGATTATATATATATATGCCTGAAATTTGATTGCTGATTTATATATGACATGACTGTGTACTGAATAATATCATATATGTGAAGTGATTGCCAGTGATATCTCTGTGAGAGAACGTATAGATATAAAGAAAAGTTCAGTGATCAAGCGAGTGCATTCACAGTAAATATTATTAAGAATAGAGTAATCTTTTGGTATGGTGAAAAGCCACTGTGAGTGCATTGTGAATAAGATATTGATCGTGAGGCCAGTGAAATCATAAGTATGCCATGTGAATGTTGAATACAGTGTTTTGCGAAAAAGTTAAATAAACGGGGATCGTGACAGAATTAGAAAACAAGTACTAGTCTGTTCTCACGATCGCGAGGGTCCCGGTCAGCTGACATCTGACAGGTGATGCGTGGCGCAGCCGATGTTACCATATAGGTGCGCTCCAGATTATTCCACTATGAATTGAGCAGTGGTCATATA
>WNGS01145534.1:0-7500 GCA_020271785.1 Procambarus virginalis | reverse complement strand
TTACACAGGTACCTGATGTCAGACATCTGCAGGAGCTGAAAGAAGCGTTTGAGCAGAATTCTGTGTTACATTTCACTTACGAGATGGAGAAGGATGGGAAGCTGCCCTTTCTAGATGTAACAGTCATGAAAAGGAGCGGAGGTTTCCACACTGCAGTCTACACTAAGGAAACAAACATAGGAATGTGCCTAAATGCCAACAGTGACTGCCCAGATAGGTACAAGAGGAGTGTTGTTAACGCTTATGTCGACCGTGCTCTCAGCCACAGCTCAGAATGGAAGCAAGTCGACGAAGAACTCTGTAGGGTGAGGCAGGTCCTAGTCAACAACGGCTTCTCCAATGGTTTCATTGAAGACATCATAAGAAGGAAAGTAAAACGCCATGTAACCTCTGAAGAAACAACTAATACAACACCTATACCCCCTATTAGACTATTTTACAGGAACTTCTTCTCCACCGCTCATAAAACGGAGGAAAGGGTCCTGAAAGATATTGTTAATAGAAATGTTATCCCTACAGACAAAAATCAGAAGATACAACTAACGATTTACTATAAAACCAAAAAAACAGCCAGCCTACTAATGAAAACTCTCCAGACACGGAGCAGAACGCCCTAAAAGAGACAAACGTCGTCTATGCCTTTAAATGTCCACTTGGGGACTGTAAGCCCCAAAAACTCAGTATATAGGCAAGACAACAACATCTCTTTCCAGGCGTTTAACGATGCATAAGCAACAGGGCTCCATGAAGGAACATATACTCTCTTCCCACAACCAAACCATCACCAGAGAAATCTTAACAAATAACACAGAAATCATCGATAGGTACAGCGATAGCAGGCGGCTTGACATCTGCGAGGCACTACACATCAAGAAGTCAACACAGCAATCAACAGTCAATTAATGCACAACTATATTCTACCCACTTCAAGACCCGCTCAATATAGAAGCATCAGAAATATGGGCCAATAGGCCCTTCCGCAGTTACTTCCATTCATACCTTCAATTTACCCAGTTAATATCCAGTTAATATCCATTGTTTTCGTGTTCTGTCCTTTGTTGAAAGTTTTGTTCACCTCATTAAAAACTGTTGTAACATATCACCTCACCCAAAACGCGGGTATAAAATGAAAGATGAAAGCTGTTTAAATCATAGCATAGTAAAGAACTGTTTAGTGCTTTCAGGTTATAGTGTGTGTGAAAACTAAAAGTCTTTGAAAATGTAATTAGTTATTACGAAACGCGTTCAAGTGTCGCGTCAGACTAAGAAATAAAGAATGAATTTTGGAGAATTGATTTTTCATTTACCGTCATCAGTAAAAACAAACATAAGGAAAATGAGAAAATCGTGTTAGAATATATCTTACTTTTTCGGTCATATTTAATAACATATGTCTACAGGAAAGATGCTACCAAATATCGAATATATATATCTATATAATATATAGTATATATATAATATATAGTATTATAGCCCTGAAGCGTCTACCCATAGCCTATATGCAACGTGAAAAAACTCCCCCCAGAGTGACTCGAACCCATACTGCCAGAAGCACTAGCACCTGGTGTACAGACACCTTAACTACTCAACCATAACCACCATAATAATAAAATTAATAATTCTAACACGAAATCTTTCAATATTTCTTACGTTCTTCGTCACTGTCGAGGGTAATTAATAGATTAACTCTCCAAAGTTTATTCTTTATTTCTGGTCTGGACGCCTGAACGCGTTTCGTGATGCTTATTACATTTTCAAAGACTTAATTACACATAAAATACATCATACTTCGACACCACGACGCCACGACAAGAGTCCCCATGTACACGACGCCACGACCACGAGCCCCACATGTACACGACGCCACGACCCAAGAGCCCCACATGTACACGACGCCTCGACCAAGAGCCCCCACATGTACACGACGCCACGACCAAGAGCCGCACATGTACACGACGCCACGACCAAGAGCCCCACATGTACACGACGCCACGACCAAGAGCCGCACATGTAGACGACGCCACGACCAAGAGCCGCACATGTAGACGACGCCACGACCAAGAGCCGCACATGTACACGACGCCACGACCAAGAGTCCCACATGTACACGGAAGCCACGACCAAGAGTCTCACATGTACACGACACCACGACCAAGAGCCCCACATCTACACGACGCCACGACCAAGAGGCCCACATGTACACGACGCCACGACCGAAGAGTCCCCACATGTACACGACGCCCACGACCAAGAGCCCACATTGTGACAGCACGACACCACGACCAAGAGCCCCACATGTACACGACGCCACGACCAAGAGTCACAGACGACGGGTCTCCCCCTCAAGGTTTTATACTTCGCTCTTCTCCGTGGAGGCAATTTGGGTTTAAGGTAAGAGTGAGGGCGAGCAAAGTGAGATTGGCGGTATACGGCAATATTCCTATGTGTTTGGTCTCCACTCGCCCTTCATTATATGCAAATGTGCAAGATCCTCCATCTCTTGTTTCTGATCCTTGCTGCTGGCTGGCTGGCTGGCTGGCTGCCTGCCTGGCTGGATGCCTGGCTGGCTGGCTGCCTGGACGGCTGGCTGGCGGCCGGGCTGGCTGGCTTGCTGCCTGGCTGACTGGCTGACATGGCCTGCTGGCTGACTGGCTGGCTGACTGGCTGGGCAGCCTGGATGGCTGGCTGGCTGGCTGGCTGACTGGCTGGCTGGCTGGCTGCAGCCTGGATGGCTGGCTGCGCTGGCTGGCTGCTGGCTGGGCTGCCTGGCTTGGGCTGCCTGGCTGGCTGGCTGCCTGGCTGGTGGCTGCCTGCCTGGCTGGCCTGCCTGCTGGCTGGCTGGCTGCCTGGCTGCCTGCTGCCCTGGCTGGCTGGCTGGCTGGCTGCCTGCCTGGCTGGCTGCCTGGCTGGCTCGATGCCTGGCTGGCTGCCTGGGCTGGCTGGCGGCCTGGCTGGCTTGCTGGCTGGCTGGCTGCCTCGTTGCCCTGGCTGCCTAGCTGGCTGACTGGCCTGCCTAGCTGGCTTGCTGGCGGGCTGCCTGGCTGGCTGGGTGGCTGGCCTGGCCTGGCTGGCTTGGCCTGGCTGGCTGGCTGCCTTGGCTGGCTTAGCTGGCTTGGCTGGCTTGGCTGGCTGCCGTCGTGCCCTGGCTGGCTGGCTGGCAGCCTCGTTGCCTCCGGCTGCCTGGCTGGCTGACTGGCTGGCTGACTGGCTTGCCTGGCTGGCTGACTGGCTGTGCTGTAACTGGGGCTGCCTGGCTGGCTGACTGGCTGGCTGCCTGGCTGGCTGGCTGGCTGTAGACTGGCTGGCTGGCTGGCCCGTACATGGCTGGCTGGCTGGGGCGGCCTGCTGGCATGGGCTGAGGAGACGTGCTGGCTGCGTGGGCATGTGCGTGGCTGGCTTCTGGCTGGCCTACCTGGCATTGAGCTGGCATGGCTTGGCTGGACTGACCATGGACTGCCTGCGTGCTGTGACATTCCAGATATGCCTGCTCTAGCTGCATTGGCTGGTCTCCGGCTGCCGTGGCTGGGGCCTGGCGTGCTCGTGCCTGCCTGGCCTGCGCGTGGCCTCTGACACTGGCTGGCTGCCCTGGCTGGCCTGCCTGCTGGCTGGCTGCTGGCTGCCTGGCTGGGCGTCGGCTGGCTGCCGTGGCTGCCTTGGCTGTGCTGGGCTGCTGACGTGGAGCGGGTCATGCCTGGCGTGGCATAGGTGGCGGTGACTGGCCTGGGAGCTGTGTGCTTGCTGGCCATGGCTGGCTGTCATAGACTGGCTGGGCTGGTGGGGGCTGGCTGGCTGGCTGGGGCCTGGGCTGCTACCTGGTGGCTGGACTGGCTGACATGTGCTGGCATGGCTGACTGGGGCTGGCTGGCTGGCTGGCTGGATGGCCGGCTGACTGGTGGCTGGGCTGGCTGGTGCTGGCTGATGGTGGCCTTGGTCTGGGCGTGGCCTGGCCTAGGATGACTGGGGGCTGGCATGGCTGGATGCTGGCGGCATGGCTGGGCCTGGCTGGCTGGATTGGATGGCTGCCTGGATGGCCTGGCTGGCTGCCGTGACTGGGCTGGCTGGCATGCCTGGCTGCTGGCTTGACTGGTGGCTGAGCTGGCGGCTGGCTGCCGTGGGCTGGACGTGTGTGGCCTGCCTCTGTTGCCTGCTGGCTGGCCTGGGGACGTGGCCCTGTGGGCCCTGCTGCCTTGCTGCCCTGTGCGGCCCTGCGCTGGCTGACCTGGCTGGCTGCCTGACTTGCTGGCTGATTGGCTGCCTGGCTGGCTGATGACTGCTGGCTGCCTGGCTACCTGGCTGGCTGGCTGCTGGCTGCCGGCTGGCTGCCTGGCTGCCTGCGGCTGCTGCTGGCTGGCTGGCTTGCTGCCCCTGGCTGTGGCTGCTGCCTGGCTGCCTTGTGTCTGCGCTGACTGGCTGGCTGTGCCTGGGCTTCTGCTCTGGCTGGCTGGGCTGGCTGTCTGCCGTGGCCTGCTGACTGGCTGGCTTGCTTGGCTGCTTCGCTGTGCTGCGCTGGCTGGCTGGCTGCTCTGGCTTCCGCTGGGCTGGCTGGCTGGCTGGCTGGCTGGCTGGCTGTCTGCCTGGCTACTGGCCTGCGTGGCTGTCTGGCTTGGCTGGCTGGCTGCTGGCTGGCTGCTGGCTGGCTACCTTGGCTGTCCTGGCCTGGGCCTGCTGGCTGCCGCTGTGCTTGCTGACTGCCTGGCGGTCTGGCGGTGCTGGCTGGCTGCTGCCTGGCCTGGCTGCTGACTGGCTGGCTGACTGTGCTGGCTGGCTGGCTGCTGGCTGGCTGCTGGCTGCTGCCTCGCTGACTGGCTGGCTGGCTGCCCTGGCTGGCTGGCTGACTGCTGGCTGCCTGGCTGGGTGATCTGGCTTTGTCTCCACACCAGGTGTGTCATAACACTCCACCACTGGTAACCCAGGGTGTCGATATACCGACCACCCCTGGTAAACACCAGGGTGGTCCATGACAGAGCGCGCCACCCTTACTAACTCACTACCTAGCACTGCTCCTACCGAGGAATATCGGCGGGGTGTTGTATCGGGGCGGTGAAAGGACGTCCTGGGACGCCTCAAGAAAGAGACAAAGAAGTGTGTGTCACGCAGGTAACTGCCGCCAACTGGCCGGGGCTTCCACCACCAATGATCCGGGCATGCGCCGTTACTCTAATTGGCCAGCGGCTAACGAGGCTTTACTGCGAACGTGTAACGACGACGGACACTTGTTAGTTTGTTGGTAACGCGCGCGGCTCATGCGTCGCGTACAGCCAAGCGCCAGCACGCACACACGGCCACAACCCACACACGAAATCCCAAAGTGTTAGAACTGTGGGCAGTCTAAAAGTGCCGTGTGGGCTACATCCTGGTGTGCTGTGTGTGTGTGTGTGTGTGTGTGTGTGTGTGTGTGTGTGGTGTTTGTGTGTGTGTGTGTTGTGTGTGTGTTTGTGTTGTGTGTGTGTGGTGTGGGTGGGTTGTGTGTGTGTGTTAATGTGTGTTGTGTGTGTGTGTGTTTGTGTGTGAGTGTGTGTGTGTGTGTGTGTGGGTGTGTGTGTGTGGGTGTGTGTGTGTGTGTGTGTGTGTGTCTGGTCTGGTGTGTGTGTGTACGTCACCTATTTGTACTCATCTATTTGTGCTTGCGGTGGGGTTGAGACTTTGGCTCTTTGGGTCCCCGCCTCTCAACTGTCAATCAACTAGTGTACAGGATCCTGAGCCTATGGGGCTCCAATAGCTGGATATGCTGCGATTTGAAAGGCTGCTGTATGGCCGTACGTCCAGCTACTCACCCCCGGTCCACACCCCATCTCTGCCATAATGGCATTCCCCACATCCACCGTCGAATTTAACTGACTCCGACCCCCCTCTGACCCACATGCAAACAAGTTCCTTCTTACGTCCTGGTGGCTCATGTGGGTACTCATGTTCCAACACAGTGCCCACTTGTTCGCGTCCCACCAATAGTGTTGAATAGTTTATCCTTGTTTAACCCCGGACGATTCCCCTAAGGATTTTGTAGGTTGTGATCATGTCTCCCCGTGTATGCTTCGCTCTTCCTGTGTTGTAAGGTGCATTTCCCCGCAGCCTTTCCTCAAAACTCATGCCTCTTAGTTCTGGGGACTAGTCTAGTGGCATATCCTTGGACTTTTCCCAGCTTCGTCTGTGTTTGACAAGGCACGGGCTCCATACTGGGGCCGCATACTCCAGGATTTGTCTTACTTATGTGGTATACAAGATTTTAATGATTCCTTACACAAGGTTCCTGAACGCTGTTCTGATGTTAGCCAGCCTCGTATATGCCGGAAGACGTTATTCTTTTTATGTGGGCTTTCAGAAGACAGGTTTGGTGTGATATTCAACTCCTAGATCTTTCTCTCTCATCTGTCCGTTCATTAAGTACTTCATCTCCATTCGGTATCCTGTGTCTGGCCTCTGTGTCCAACCTGCCTAGTTCACTACTTCCCATTTACTCGGGTTGAACTTTTTTAGCCATTTGTTGGACCATCACTCAGTCTGTCTAGGTCATCTTGGTGAGCCTCCTACTATTGTCCTCTGTTTCAATCCTGCTCATAATTTTTGCATCATCGGCAATCATTGAGAGAAACGATTCTATACCCTCTGGGAGATCATTTACATATATCTGAAACAGTATGGTCCAAGGACTTGACCCCTGCGGGACTCCACCACTCGTAACGTCTCGCCAATCTGAGACCTCACCCCCTCACACACTGACGTCGCTGTGTCCTCCTGTTGCTTAGGTACTCCTTTATCCAATGGAGTACCTTCCCTTTCACTCCAGCCTGCATCTCCAGCTTTTTCGCTAGCCTCTTGTGTGGTACTGTATCAAAGGCTTTTTGACAATCCAAAAATGTGCAGTCTGCCCACAATTCTCTTTCTTGCCTTATTTTTGTTACCTGGTCATAGAATTCAAGTAACCTGTGATGCAGGACCTGCCATCCCTGAACCCATGTTGATGCTGTGTTACAAAAGTTCTTTCGCGTCCAGGTGCTCCACTAGCATTCTTCGCTTAGTCATCTCCATCAACTTGCATGGTATGCAGATTGGGACCTGGCTGTAGTTCAGGCTCCTGTCTATCCCCTATCTTGTATATCGTGACTACGTTAGCTGCTTTCCAAATTTCTAGCAGTTCCCCTTTTGCCCAGTGATTTGTGTACGTAACACTATGGAGAGTGGCTAGCACAGAGTTTCTGTTCCTTCCTTTAGTAGCCAAGGGGAGATTTCCATCTGGGCCTATAGCCTTTTGTCACATCTAACTCTATTAAACACTTCCTTTCTTCCTCCCCGCTGGTAATCTCAAAGTCTTCCAGTGGTTCCTGGTTTGAGCTTTTGCCCTCTCTATCGTCTGGAATTTCTTCTTCCCTCTAAGGTGAAGACCTCCTGGAATGTCTATTCCGTTCCTCACACACTTCCTTGTCGATTGCAGTGAATCCTTCTGCCTTCTGCCCCCTATCCTTCAATTTCATAACCTGTTCCCTTACATCTGTTCCTGTTACT
>WNGS01145519.1:7757-22805 GCA_020271785.1 Procambarus virginalis | reverse complement strand
ATGTAAATTATCTGTCCATGTGCACGTGTACCATCTAGCAGTCTTCACCTTGTTGTGTTAACAGAATCATGAAATACCTTTCTAGTCTATACTATTCCTGGTGCCTTCTCTTCGTCTCCCTATTTTAGTGCTTTGTATTTGTCAGTGTTAAAGTGACCATCTGTCCGACCACCGCTTGAGCGCATCTAGATCTCCTTGTACTCTCCCTCAAACGTCTTCGTTTGTTAATCTCAACAATTATGCATAATCCACAAACAAGGATACTAAGACTTTCTTCTGTTAGTATGATGACAAATATCACAATCTGAATGACCCCAAATAATCTCGCGGGGGTACACTACTTGTGTTTTTTAATACTTGCAACTGTTTGCCGCTGATTTCTCTTCTTTCAGCATTACTCTCTGTTTTCAACCAATGATATGTTCTCTCCTCCACACCAACACTCCTTTAGTTATGAACTCCTGGTGTTCTCTCCTCCACACCAACACTCCTTTAGTTATGAACTCCTGGTGTTCTCTCCTCCACACCAACACTCCTTTAGTTATGAACTCTTGGTGTTCTCTCCTCCACACCAACACTCCTTTAGTTATGAACTCCTGGTGTTCTCTCTCCTCCACACCAACACTCCTTTAGTTATGAACTCCTGGTGTTCTCTCCTCCACACCAGCACTCCTTTAGTTATGAACTCTTGGTGTTCTCTCCTCCACACCAACACTCCTTTAGTTATGAACTCCTGGTGTTCTCTCCTCCACACCAACACTCCTTTAGTTATGAACTCTAGGTGTTCTCTCCTCCCACACCAGCACTCCTTTAGTTATGAACTCTTGGTCTTCAATTTTGGGATGGTGACCTACTAAATGGAACTGTGTTACACGTTTGTTGATTATCAGTGAATATAACGTCAGTTAACCCTTCTTCCCCTAGTGTTATCATTTTTAGTTAAACATAAAACTTAAGTTCGAAAAGCATTATCTGGCTCAACTGAACCCATGCTGGTTCTTTGAGAGAAGTCTTCATTTTTTGTGTTCAAAGAGACGTTTCCTTGCAATTTTCTCTAGTGCTGTGAGGTTATGGATAGCTTGCAGGCAGCTGTGTGTGTGTTCAACAGGAAAGGCAAGTGCACGCAGTGTGCACTGGGCCTAGTTTGAGAAATACCTCCCCAACACATGCTTGTAGGGTGTCTCCGGACAGCCCCTGACAAGACCTCTCTAACAATCCTCCAGCTGTCACTGTAGCAAGTCTGTAAGTAAAGGTATCAACATGATAATTTTTCATGTGAGTTTTGTGTAGCAAGTGAAGGGGTTGTGGGAGGTTTGAGGGGTTGGGGAGCCAACGGTCTGGCTGCCACCTCACTCCGCCAGGCCTCCACGCAATGACGTCAGAGGGCCGCGTGATACGCGGGGAAACTCTGTGATTCGTCGAGGCACTACAGCTTCAGTAGGCTGCATGGGGACTCTCACCTGATTGGTGCATTTGAACACAGAGGGGACCAGCGATGCGCCGGACCTCACGAGCCCGCAAAATTCATTCTGGGCTGGGCCATAGGAGGCATGCTGTTGCATAGTCTCGGCCAAACTAGGTGAAACAGTGCCGGCACCGACAGTTAAGTACTCCATCTCGTCGTACAATGGACGCGGGCCCGCTGTAAGATATGCAGAATAGTACTTCATTGCGAAAATACTGCGATTAAGTGAGGAGTGTACTTAACAAATAGAGTCAACCGCGTGATCGCTTCAATAGCAGAAGGCATGAAGACTGTTGTGCGTACCCCCAATTAAATCCAGCATCGCTTATCATTAAGTCTCATTGTCTCATAAACACTCACCCACCACGTTACTGTAAGCAGCACACGAGTCATAAATTTACTCACCAAAGCACTGTAAGCAACAAAGGGTATTTGTGGAGACTGAATGATGGAGCTGCGGACTTGAGCCTCCCATTAACTCTTCGACTCATCACTGAAAAAGTGGGAGTTGCCAAAGGAATGGAAGACAGCCAATGTAGTGCCAATGTGCCAGAATGACAGGACACAGGAGCCACTAAACTACACAGTACCTTCATTATCGACCATTCTCAGTTAGGCGCTAGAGAAGCTTGCAATTGCAAGTTTCCTTAAGAAAACGTCTCTTGGAACACTTATGAAATGAAGATTTCTCTCAAATGCACCATTATGGATTCAATTAAACAGATAATGCCCTAGGAGTTTATAAGGCTTATATTTAAATAAAATAAAATAAATAAATGGAAGAAGGGTTAGCTGCCGGAATTTTCATTGATAATCAAAAAACGTGTAACGCACTTCAATTTAGTAAGTCTCCATCCAAAAATTGAAGACCAGGATTTCATAACTGGTGTGGAGGAGAGAACACCAAGAGTTCATAACTAAAGGAGTGTTGGTGTGGAGGAGAGAACATATCATTGGTTGTAAACAGAGGGTAATGCTGAAAGAAGAAAAATCAGCGGCAAACAGTTGCAAGTATTAAAAAACCCAAGTAGTGTACCCCCGCGAGATCATTTGGAGTCATTCAGATTATGATATATGTCATCAAACTAACAGAAGAATCATAAGTACCCTTACTTTCAGAATATGCACAATTGCTGAGATTTACAAATGAAGACGTTTGAGATTGGATAGAAGAAGATATAAATGCGCTCAAGCGGTGGTCGGACAGATGGTCACTTTAACACTGACAAATACAAAGCACTAAACATAGGTGAGACGAAGAGAAGGCACCAGGAATAGTATAGACTAGAAAGGTATTTCATGATTCTGTTAACACAACAAGGTGAAGACTGCTAGGATGGTACACGCCACAGCTGGACTGCGAGGCCGCGGAGGACGCTCCCACAGCTGGGCTACGAGGCCGCGGAGGACGCTCCCACAGCTGGGCTACGAGGCCGCGGAGGACGCTCCCACAGCTGGGCTACGAGGCCGCGGAGGACGCTCCCACAGCTGGGCTACGAGGCCGCGGAGGACGCTCCCACAGCTGGGCTACGAGGCCGCGGAGGACGCTCCCACAGCTGGGCTACGAGGCCGCGGAGGACGCTCCCACAGCTGGGCTACGAGGCCGCGGAGGACGCTCCCACAGCTGGGCTACGAGGCCGCGGAGGACGCTCCCACAGCTGGGCTACGAGGCCGCGGAGGACGCTCCCACAGCTACGAGGCCGTGGAGGACGCTCCCACAGCTGGGCTACGAGGCCGCGGAGGACGCTCCCACAGCTGGGCTACGAGGCCGCGGAGGACGCTCCCACAGCTGGGCTACGAGGCCGCGGAGGACGCTCCCACAGCTGGGCTACGAGGCCGCGGAGGACGCTCCCACAGCTGGGCTACGAGGCCGCGGAGGACGCTCCCACAGCTGGGCTACGAGGCCGTGGAGGACGCTCCCACAGCTGGGCTACGAGGCCGCGGAGGACGCTCCCACAGCTGGGCTACGAGGCCGCGGAGGACGCTCCCACAGCTGGGCTACGAGGCCGCGGAGGACGCTCCCACAGCTGGGCTACGAGGCCGTGGAGGACGCTCCCACAGCTGGGCTACGAGGCCGCGGAGGACGCTCCCACAGCTGGGCTACGAGGCCGCGGAGGACGCTCCCACAGCTGGGCTACGAGGCCGCGGAGGACGCTCCCACAGCTGGGCTACGAGGCCGCGGAGGACGCTCCCACAGCTGGGCTACGAGGCCGCGGAGGACGCTCCCACAGCTGGGCTACGAGGCCGCGGAGGACGCTCCCACAGCTGGGCTACGAGGCCGCGGAGGACGCTCCCACAGCTGGGCTACGAGGCCGCGGAGGACGCTCCCACAGCTGGGCTACGAGGCCGCGGAGGACGCTCCCACAGCTGGGCTACGAGGCCGCGGAGGACGCTCCCACAGCTGGGTTACGACGGCTTCTGATTACTCTTTCATAAACACAGATCTTATCTTGCATAAACACCAAGAATCTGATAAGCTAAATGAAATGTTGCTTATTAGATGTTTGTTAGTTGTTTTGTGCGGGTTGGTGAGTTACCAAATAAATAAATAATTAAACTGTTTATGAATAATGTTTGTTGAATTGTTAATGTTCACGAACTTTGGAATGTGTTTGAATCAAATGAGATTTTCAATAAGGTTCAATAAGGTTGAAGCATGAGAAAAAAAATAGCATGGAAAAAATTTGTGAGGAAACGATATTAGGTAAGGTAATTATGAGGTGAAAGTACGAGGCCAGTATGATTATATAGCACTTGGAAAGGATATTAAGATCATTTGTGAAGGATATTTAGATAAGGACGAAGTGAAGGAATGGAAGCTACCGCTTGGACCATCGGGGATTGAACGCGGACCCTGCAAGAATCGAGAGGACGGAGTGGAGTAACAGTGCCCAAGCACTTGGACAATCGAGGATCGAACACAAACGTATTTTATCAGCTGCACAGATCTAATAAATTTAAGCAAACTGAAGTGTACACAGTTGTTCTAATTAGTTAGAACACCTCATTCTTACCTTACCTTACATCCCTTCTTCACAGTGATGTTTTACCCTTACTGATTTTTTCCTCATCATGCGTCATGTGTCACTTGATGATAATGTATGATGAAGTGGATGAATGTATGACTGTTGAGTTCTTCATTAAGCAGGAAGCGTCGTGGCCAGACTGGGAGGTCGGACCCGGTGTTCACGCGGTTACCAGTTACAACAGTCGTGGCCAGACTGGGAGGTCGGACCCGGTGTTCACGTCCTCACCAGTTACAACAGTCGTGGCCAGACTGGGAGGTCGGACCCGGTGGTCACGCGGTCACCAGTTACAACAGTCGTGGCCAGACTGGGAGGCCGGACCCGGTGTTCACGCCCTCACCAGTTACAACAGTCGTGGCCAGACTGTGAGGTCGGACCCGGTGTTCACGCCCTCACCAGTTGCAACAGTCGTGGCCAGACTGGGAGGTCGGACCCGGTGTTCACGCCCTCACCAGTTACAACAGTCGTGGCCAGACTGGGAGGCCGGACCCGGTGTTCACGCCCTCACCAGTTACAACAGTCGTGGCCAGACTGTGAGGTCGGACCCGGTGTTCACGCCCTCACCAGTTGCAACAGTCGTGGCCAGACTGGGAGGTCGGACCCGGTGTTCACGCCCTCACCAGTTACAACAGTCGTGGCCAGACTGGGAGGTCGGACCCGGTGTTCACGCCCTCACCAGTTACAACAGTCGTGGCCAGACTGGGAGGTCGGACCCGGTGTTCACGCCCTCACCAGTTACACCAGTCGTGGCCAGACTGGGAGGTCGGACCCGGTGTTCACGCCCTCACCAGTTACAACAGTCGTGGCCAGACTGGGAGGTCGGACCCGGTGTTCACGCGGTCACCAGTTCGACCTCAATTCCTAAGACTTCCTTTTTTTCTATTTATTGTCCACAAAATATTATTTGTTCTTAGTTAATCCCCTTGTCACTAAACCTAGGGATCTTTATTACCCTGTTATATTTAAAGTAACTTGGTATTTGTTTCTTGTAATCATTTATTGGAATTAATTAATAGTATAATTGTTTATATAAGCATCTACCTCAGTATCATAGTAAAATCTTCCACATTAATATACTCTCACCCTGTTTATTTTTACACTTGGATTTATATTTGAGTAAATTTCAAGATTTAATTAGATTTACATGTCATCTTTTTTTTTCTTTTTTTTCTCTCGGAATTATCTATTTGAGTTCACTTTGTTTTCTTAGGTTCATACCAACTATAGGATTTTAATTAACCATTACTAAGCTAATTATCCTCAAGATCATTTTACTTTATGATTATTATTTTTCTTATTATTTTTTATTTTACATTTATATTGTCAGTCTCTACTGATTTTTTGTTTTTTATTTTATCTAACTTCTGTGTCCTTCCTGGCTATCTATTGGATCTTTATTTTACTTCTAAATTGTTACTATTTTATTGTATTTGCTTTTATTCCTGTGTTTTGCTATATCGTGTATCTTGTATCGTGATCCCTTTATCTGCATCTCTATGCACACTGATATTGATCCTGATCAAAATCTTCTGTCTCATATCTACACCAACCAGCACATTGATCATCATTATTGCAAGTATTTCACAGCACACCAGGCTAAAAACAAACTCCAAAATAACACCTGTTTATCAGTTTACAACCAAAATGTTAGATCACTTGGTAAACATTTTGACGATTTAAATGCATTACTCACAGCACTAGGTACTAACTTATCGTTCATTATTTTAACAGAAACTTGGCTAAATAAAGACTATACCCAACTCTACAACTTAGCTGGTTATAAAGCCATTCATAACTGTAGGCCTAATAAAAAAGGTGGTGGCACAGCTATATATTACCGAGATACATTTAACTGCAACAGTGTTATTAGTGACAGAGATGACTACTGTGAATATACTTTTGCTCAGTTTACAATTAAATCCCTTAAATCCTCTTTGACTATTGGAGCCATCTATAGATTTCCCAATACTAACATAGCTTCTTTCTCAGACAACCTAAGGAATCTTATTATAAACAACAATCTCAACAAAAAACCACATCATCTGGGAGGAGACTTCAATATTGACCTGGGTCAACAAAATTGCTCTCAAGTTGACTATTTCCTTAACAACATGAACTCCTGTATGCTAATCCCCACAATCACCAAACCTACCTGAGTCACTCAAACATCAGCCACTACCTTGGACCACATATGGACAAACATAACAGCTCCCCTTGTATCTGGTATAATCTACGACAGAACAACTGACCACTATCCTACCTTTCTCATAGCGAACATGGACATAACACCACCAAAAAGCAAGAAACTTTCATTCAGGCTACACAGTGAATCAGCTTTAGGCAATCTTACAGATGCACTTCACAATATTAACTGGGATTCTGAATTCAATAATATCCAGGATATAAATTCATTAGCTAACCTCTTCCTCTCCAAAACTCTAAGCCTCTACAACCTTCATTGTCCCCTTCTTACCAAGCAAGTAACTGACAAAAGATTAAACAATCCATGGCTCACAAGTGGTATTCTCAACTCAATCAACAAGAAACATGAATATGAAAAGAAACTTAGGATTGGCTTAGTTTCAAGGGAAGTAGCTAAAAGGTACTCATCAATGCTTACCAGTATCATAAGAAAGGCAAAACTTTCATATTATGTGAATAGATTCAATGAAGCAAAAGGCAACATGAAAAGCAATTGGAAAACAATCTCTAGTATCCTAGGAACTAAACAACACTCACATAACCAAATAAAACTCTACAAGGATGGTGATATACCGTCAACTGATTTAGAAATGGCAAATGAATTTAATAGTTTCTTTTCATCGGTTGGTGCTAATCTTGCCAGTAAAATCCCACAGACTCAGACACATATTAACACATATCTCTCAGGCAGCTATCCAAACTCTCTACTCCTTTCACCAATCAGCCCGGCAGATGTTGTGTCCATCATACACTCTCTAAAAACCAAGGCAGGGAACACCAGTGAAATTCCGTCCATTGTATACAAGAGAGCCTCCCATGCCCTTGCCTCACCCATAGCCCTACTGTTCAACAAATCTATAGAGTGTCACACCTTCCCTGATATCCTCAAAAAAGCAAGAGTAACGCCAGTCCATAAAGGAGGCAATCCGGCGGACATAAACAATTATAGACCAATATCAAATCTACCCATTCTATCAAAAATATTTGAAAAAATTATTTACAAACAGCTCTATTCCTACCTCGTAAAATTCGACATACTCAGCCCCTGCCAGTTTGGCTTCCGGTCCCAAAAGAGCACCAACGATGCAATCATTAGTCTCCTTGACGTAATCTACTCAGCCCTTGACAAAAATGAGTTTCCGATTGGACTCTTCATTGACCTAAGAAAAGCCTTTGATACTGTTAATCACAACTACCTCTTACTTAAACTCCAGCATTATGGAATCCGAGGCCTTGCCCTTGACTACATCCGATCCTATCTTAGTGACAGACACCAATATGTAACCATCAATGAAACAACTTCTTCCACTCTACCAATTACCGTTGGAGTGCCACAGGGCAGTATCTTAGGACCTCTTCTATTTCTTATATATATAAACGATCTGCCTAATGTCTCTAATATTCTCAAACCTATATTGTTTGCTGACGATACTACCCTTATCTATTCAGACCTCAACCCACATACACTAAATAATGTTGTGAATAATGAATTAAAAAAAGTCCACTTATGGATGTCAACTAACAAACTAACATTAAACATCGAAAAGACTTACTACATCTTATTTGGAAGCAAATCATCAAATGCAATTCAGCTACAGATAGACAACATTAACATCAGTAATAAAAATGATGGCAAGTTTCTTGGCCTATTCCTAGACAAGAGACTCAACTTCAGCACCCACATTCAACACATAACTAAGAAAGTCTCTAAGACAGTTGGTATACTCTCCAAAATCAGATATTATGTTCCTAACTCTGCTCTCCTCTCTCTCTATTATGCTCTAATCTACCCCTATCTTAATTATGGTATCTGTGCATGGGGGTCTACCACTGCAAACCACCTTAAGCCCATCATCACCCAGCAAAAATCTGCTATCAGAATAATAACTAACTCTGCTTTCAGACAACACTCAGCTCCCTTGTTTAAATCCCTAAACTTGCTAAATATTAACTCCCTCCACACATTCTCTTGTGTCAAAAAACCCTGTTCTTAAATGCAAACCATGCTCTGAAACTCTCCCTGGACAGATGTAATAGGACCCATTATCACCACACCAGAAATAAATATCTCTTTGATATCCCCAGGGTCAAACTTAATCTGTGTAAACACTCTATGCAAATTAAGGGACCTAGTCTATGGAACTCACTCCCTAGTGAATTGAAAAACTGTAAAACTTTTGCCTTATTTAAAAGCAAAACCAAAAAGTATCTAATTTCATCTTCTTAGTTTACTACACTGAGCTTTAAATTTGCTCTGTACCTAGTGTTACCCAATCTCCTAATTCTTATGTATTTAACCCAAACAACCTTATCATTGTGTTCATTGCTGTCTTCCTTTATGTGCTAGCCATTTGCTGTATTGTGCCTACCAATTTTTGTCAACTACCATTCAAGCTGTCATTGCAATCAATCTTAGCTACCTAAGTGCTTTAATATACTGTACCTACAATTTCTCTCATCTCTCTTTTTTTCTTCCATGTAACTGTTATCATTTTTTTTTATAAATTTTGCAAGTATTTACCTACTTAAAATTTTCTTAGATTAAGGACCTGCCCGAAACGCTGCGCGTACTAGTGGCTTTAAAAGATTGTAATTACCATATTATGTATCCTCACAATCCCAATGTACCTTCTTGTATATGCATAAATAAATAAATAAATAAATAAATAAATAAATAAATAAATAAATAAATAAATAAATACAAAAATAAATAAATAAAATACTTTAGTGTTAATTTGTTACTATTTTTTCATCTATTTAATCATATTTTAAATATTCAATAACGTTTTATTTACCAATTCCAGCAACTTTTATGTATTACTATATTTATTGTTATTATAGTATTACGACACAGTAATAACGTGAATGTTGCAACACTGAAATAATGTATAGTAAGTATTTCAGGAGAGTAATAACGTGTTATGTGTGTTGCAACAAAGAAATGACACACTGTGAGTTGCTGCAACACAAAAATGACCTATTGTGATTGTTCAAATACAAAAATAAAGCATTTTTAGTTTGCAACACAAAATAAAGTAATGTGACAGTTACAACGCAGAAATAACGTGTTGTGAATCCTGCAACACGGTAATACCATGCGGTTGTTGTTACAACGTTGCAAACACATAATAACGTGTTGTGAGTGTTGTACTGGTCAGGAATAACATATTGTAACACATAATTATCCTGTTGTGAGTAAGGGTTTCGAAATGTTTATTCTGTGATGTAACACTCACAACACAACATTCCTGTGTTGTAACACTCACAACACAACATTCCTGTGTTGTAACACTCACAACACAACATTCCTGTGTTGTAACACTCACAACACAACATTCCTGTGATGTAACACTCACAACACAACATTCCTGTGATGTAACACTCACAACACAACATTCCTGTGATGTAACACTCACAACACAGTAAACCTTCACGTTGCAACACTCACAACACAGTAAACCTTCACGTTGCAACACTCACAACACAGTAAACCTTCACGTTGCAACACTCACAACACGGTAAACCTTCACGTTGCAACACTCACAACACGGTAAACCTTCACGTTGCAACACTCACAACACAGTAAACCTTCACGTTGCAACACTCACAACACAGTAAACCTTCACGTTGCAACACTCACAACACAGTAAACCTTCACGTTGCAACACTCACAACACAGTAAACCTTCACGTTGCAACACTCACAACACGGTAAACCTTCACGTTGCAACACTCACAACACAGTAAACCTTCACGTTGCAACACTCACAACACAGTAAACCTTCACGTTGCAACACTCACAACACAGTAAACCTTCACGTTGCAACACTCACAACACAGTAAACCTTCACGGTGCAACACTCACAACACAGTAAACCTTCACGTTGCAACACTCACAACACAGTAAACCTTCACGTTGCAACACTCACAACACAGTAAACCTACACGTTGCAACACTCACATATGCAACATTCGTGTTGTGTCTGTGTATTTTTCCTTCTCTATATATGGACTGTCATTTACAGCAAGGTTGTCATTCACGATTCTTGCCTCTCTACCATCAGTAAAGAAATATAATGAAAAATGTGTTCAATGCTGTAACATATTGAGAGGAATTGACCATAATTACCTTAACTATTACTGTAATATTACCATAATTATCCTAACTATTACTGTAATGTTACCATAATTACTTGACTAGTACTATAATGTTATAATAATTACCTTAACTATTGCTATAATATTACATAATTTAGTGAAAATACGTAATTTTTATGTCATCTATTCACTAAAGTCTTCACTGTAGAGAGATAACTTCATGAAAATCATTGACAAAGTTTAGTGTAAGAATTTGAAACTTGTAAGTTTAAACAGTCCGTCCGCCTGTTTAGACAGTATTTGTGTAACAAAGTGCACCACAGTGCAAAGATAGACGTACTAAGCAATTAGATTGAAAAATGTTGTATTATTTCCTATATAGAGTCCGAAAAATATAAGGCAAAAAAACAAACATCAATATTCCTAGGCCTAGTATAGCACACATAGGTACTATATTAGGCCTCGTGCAGATATCGTGCAATAGGCAATATGAAGGTTAGTTTAGGTTGTCTTTGCAACATAAATATAAAATGTACTTCCGGTTTGTCCAATTTCATTAGTGCCGAACTCAAATTTCAAATTGTGTTGTTCGGCTGTATATGTACTAATGTCCACATCATTAGTATAAGTACTGCCCAAACAGGAAGATCGGCTGGTATAAACACACTATAAAGTCATATTCCATCGATCTGTTTTTTTCTGTGTTTTAAACACTTGTGACCAACTAAAAGGTAAGGTAATTATCAAAAGAAGGCACCAAACCGGGAAGGCTATGTAGCACCATCAAAGTGCGAAATAATCAGAGGGCGCTAAATATTACCAAGAAAGCCAATACGAGAACAAAAACGCATAAGGCGAACGATATCAAAAGCATCTGATTCACCTAGAATTCTATCGAGGGACAAGTGACCGCGAGGGACGGTCGGAAAGCAAGACACACGCTTGTCCTGGAAGTCAGGACATTCAACAAGGATATGCACAACTGTAAGAGGGACAACGCAATTTGGGCATTAAGGAGCAGGGCGGCGCTCCATTAAGTGACCGTGGGCTAAGCGAGTATGGCCAAACTGCAGCCTTGCCAAAGCAGTTTCCCACCGCCGGTTACGGTGGTAGGAGGAAGGCCACGGGGACACACTACGTTTGAGAGTACACAGCTTGTTACTAACCACAGAGGACCAGCAACTCTGCCAACGGGCAAGGATAGAGGAATGAATAACAGGATAAAAGTCAGAATAAGGAAGACCCTTACGGGAGATGGGACAAGAACGGACAGCTTCCTTAGCGGCAGCATCCGCACGCTCATTCAGACCAACTAAAAGAAAAGTCATAATTTGATATATACGTCAAATATACGGATAAATACCTTTTTTCTCAAATAATATCAAGTGGGATTCCTGCCATGCGATCATTACTAAAACAAACATGAACAGTACAAAATCAGCTTAAGGTGTCAGTAAGAATTGATTAAGATTTAAACAATATGAAAGACTGATTATTAGAGTGAGAACATCTATGTGATCACAATTAGGTTAACGCATTTAGGTGAGCACATCTAGGTGAGCACATCTAGGTGAGCACATGTAGGTGAACACATCTAGGGGAGCACATTTAGGTGAACATCATCATCTTAGCTATAAAAAACTTGTGACAAAATTAGATAAATACCAAATTCAATAACTAATTTATATACCATAAAGGACTGGTGAGAACAACTGTGTGCACTTCAGTTTGCTTAAATTTATTAGATCTGTGCTGCTTATAAAATATGTTCGTGTTCGATCCCCGATGGTCCCAGTGCTTGGGTACCGTTACTCCACTCTGTCCTCTCGCTTCGCAAAGAGTCAGCTGTTGATCCCCGATAGTCCAATTTTTTATTTATTTATTTATTTTTACATGCAAGCATGCTTATAAGTACAGTAGAAGCAAACAAATACAACATAGAACAAAAGTACAAAATGACAAAGCACAAACTTGCAAAAGTACAAAGGAACAAAATCACTAAACACAAAAACGGCGGCCGGAAGGGCCGACCACAAAACAACAATAATTACAAACAAAATGCAACAATGAATTTAAACATAGCGGAATACAATACAGAAATGAAACACCAGAACATAATTATGCAGAACAAGCCTACCAGCAACCCAAACACACACAGGGAGGCACCAACACAAAACAATAATAATAATAATAATAATAATAATAATAATAATAATAATAATAATAATAATAATAATAATAATAACAGAAAAGGAAATACAATTGTACAACAAACAAAAAGAAAAGCACAATGGTAAAATATGACAAAGGGCACAAACCCAGGCCGGGTCACGCCAACAGCCTGAAGGGCACTCAACATGACACAAACAAGCGCACAAACAGCACCATAAAAACATAGAACCACAAACATATAACATAGTTAAGAACATGACATCCACAACATGACATCCACAACCAGACACACACACTAACCAAACCCTGGACCGCACAGGAACCGGACACACAAACACAAGCCATACAAATAAACCCACAACAACAAACCGGAGCACGCAGGAACCGAGAAACAAACCCGCCCCACCCACACACACACGCCCGACCCGCACCCCACAACCATGCACACAAATGGAAACAACCCACAACACACAATATACAAAGGAATCATGGGCGAGGAATACATTTCTCAGAGACAGGAACATATTTCTCAGGGAACGAATCCCAAGGATACTTTCGCTTATAGGCCTCCCAAATCAAATACAGTACTCCAGGGGCTACAGAACCTCCAGAGCGAGCAGCCTTTTTCAACACCATCACCAGGCCACCCCACTCACCACGAACCTCAGCAGGGGAACCACCCCCCATGAAGAACCGGAGCCATCTGATGCAGGCGACGCACCCGAAGCAGGAACCTCAGACACCATATCCGAAGTGGAGGCCGAAACACTGGCACTGGCATCCTCAAGCAAATGCACCTTCGCCGTCACCATAGTACGAAACCCAACCGGAGCCACCCCTCCGTCGCCGGCAGCTCCACAAGCGTCGAAGTCGCCAACGTCTGCCCATGCTGAAGACGAACGCCGGGAACGCATAGGCTCGGGCCGCACATCATCCGACCCGGAGGCTGACTCGGAGACACGCGCAACACTAGCCGGGCAAACCGACGCACGTCGCAAAACGGCAGCATCCTCAACCACATGGGCCAGGCACAGGAGGAAGCGCCGGATCCACCCCATCACCCAGCACAGCCGGAACAGACGGCAAGGGTGCAGGGACAGGGTCAGATGTAGCAGAGGACAAACCGGAAGACGAGGGATTCGAGCAGAAGGCAGGCTGAAGAACCCCAGAGACACTAATCGGAGCAGGACGATCACCAGGCGACGACACAACCTCTGGAGGAGAGGCGACAACAACAGGGGGCGCACCAGGCGACACAGGGAGCACATCCGCGGCTGAAGAGACGTCCACATCCACCGAACCCTCCTCCACAGGAAGCGGCGGAAAATCCTCCTCACTGAAAATGTTCACGGGTGCAACGGCAGACGCAGTACAGTCAGCAGCCTGATGGCTGCTGACTGTACTGACAGGAAGAAATGTTACAAAAGTTTGAGACCCATCTTAACACCCTACAACAGCAACACACTATTACCCAAGACGAATCAGACCAACATAAACTCCTTGATTCTGTCGTTATCTCTTCACGTGATTTTCCCCAAGAAACTGACGGAGAAGACTGTACTGCCATCGTGATCCAGGAATTACGGGATAAGATAATAATAATCGGAATAATAATAATAATTTATTTAGGAAAAGTACATACATAGTTGCAGAGTTACAGTACAAACATTCTGTTTGATTTAAAGATAGAGCTAGTTCATACAATACCTAAAGCCACTAGTACGCATAGCGTTTCGGGCAAAGGAGAGGTGGAGAAAAAACTTAGACTAAAACTTAATAATGGTAATTGAGCTTAAAGTATAAATTGCGTTGAAAGAAAAAAAAATAATAAAAGATAAAAAAGGGGGGAACATGGTAGAAAATAGCCAATATACAAGTTGGTCAACAAACAGCATTTATTTTTTAAATAGTAAGACATGGGTTGACATTTAGAAGTAAGGTAGGTTACATGGAGTTAATTAGGTAGTACTTAATTTTCATCTTAAACTGGTATTCAATCCAAACAAGTGACATCAAATCATTTTATAGAGTGGGTATAAACTCATCCGGTACAAATAACAGGAAAATTCGTGTTAAATTTGATAGC
>WNGS01145514.1:0-12205 GCA_020271785.1 Procambarus virginalis | reverse complement strand
GCTCAAGGTTGCCCCCCCTCAGGTTAAACCTGGACCACAGTCAACGACTCACGCCACTCAACTGGCGGGTACAACAAAAGGCGTTCCAAACATCCAGCAAGAACAAAGGGCAGTCCGCAAGCCAGGACAAACGCGGAACCTCATAACGAATCCAGGATGGAGACGAAGATCCAAACTTGAAGGAAGACGGATCCATTATAGAGGCATACTCCGGGTCGCGCAGGAGGTAAGCCACAATGGCTGCCCGAACCTTCCAAAAACCTCCGGAAGGACAGAACCGAAGGACACGCAGGGACACGGAACTGAACTTGGGGAGGAGCCGAACCCAAATCAAATTCGTACGCAGAGGGGAAAGGAAAACCCCACTTTTTGTAACAGTAAGCCCCCGCTCGGAGGGCCTGAAAAACCCAGGCAGGGTCCAATGGGGCCCAAGGCCTCAAGCCAGCTCCTCCCCAACCCCCGGGAACCTCCACATCAGGCCCTGGGGGCGAGTCGCCTCCAAAGCCCCGGCCTCACAAGAAAAGGCCGGGGTGGCAAAATAGCAGGAAGAGAGTGGGCCCACTGATCAGACCCCGGATCTACAGCTGGAGGAACTGTAGGAAAGGAAAACTTTCAAGGAAACTTTCAACAGACTCGAATGCCGTTGTCGCCACCTTGGAAGGGGCAACCCCCCGAAACTGCCCGAGTCTCAGAAACCTCTAAGCCTTGCCACAACCCCGAAACCCTCAGACGCTTAGGAGCTGGAAGCAGGGGAGAGGGGACCGAATAAATCACAGCAGGGAAGGAACCAACCGTCCCTCGCAAATTCGTATATATAACCTATTATAGATATAGGTTAAGTAATAATTGTAATTACGAAGCAATAAGATGCTTATCTTAACATACTAACAAGGTTAGGTAAGGTCGGTGTTTTCTATGAAGCTTTTCAAGGTAAACTATTATGTTTAGTATATCACCTATGCACGTATTTAATAAGTCAATATTGACTATACGAATTTGTGAGGACGGGTTGCGCAGACATGCGGCGTGGCTCGTGTGACGTCATGCTCGTTTTCATATGAGGAGTTCTGTCCACTTGTTTGTCTATTTTCGTTGTTTTAACCACAATAGGGGGGTTTGTTTTGGGGCACTTACCTTTCTGGGTGCATGTCCCGGTCAATGGCAGATACAGAATGCTCCAAAATCACATGTGTATTTCTATAGGCCATTGCTCCCCGTGCCTCTCTGAGGGGGGGGGGCAGGTTCTGGCTCGTGATCCCCGGGTAGGCCTAGAACTCCACCCACATCGACTATCGCTATCGTTCTAGATAGCGATAAAACTAGAACACTATCCACAGCTTGGGATAGCTCCGGGGAGCCGTAGGGGCTCCCCCCAGAAATGGACGTAATTTGAAATGAAATCGGCTTATGAAAGTGATGCGTTGTCCCGTTTTCTATTAGAGTCCTCTGGCTTACTCTGTTAAGTTAGGAGAGGAAACTTTCAATTAACGGTTTTCATGACGTTTTGAAACCTTAGGAGAACTTCCTGCCCTCCTAACCTACCAGAAGACCCGTAACTTGCTGTTTTGGATAAATATATCCAGATTTTATTTTAAAATATTTTCCATTTCAAATTATATCCATTTTCAGCCATACTGGCAAACGACCAAATTCAGACGTAATTTGAAGGAGGACAGGTTATGATCAGAGACTTGTGTTTACCTAACCCTTGTCTGGTGGGTATTAGGGCACTACACTTTAAATGAGTTTCTCCACACAAAAAGTTTAGCTGGTTGAGTGGGTGGCTACCTCACTTGCTTACCAAATCTTATCTCAGGTCAAGTACCTGCCTTACCTTGTCCCACTATACTATTTCTTTTTTGTTTCTGTAACTTCTTTGGGGTTTGTCTGTCCATTTGCCAGACAGTCATTCACTATCATGCACATTTTCATGGTGATGTTGCATATTTATCCTTCCTAAATTACAAAACAAACACCGGTGCTTCCCCAGCAATCAACCCTCCCTCTGTGAGAAGATTCCCCTCAAAGGGTAAAGTGAGTCTCAGAGGCCTGGTGCAATTACCCTAAGGCATAAGCAACACTTAGCTCACAAAACAATGAAAAATCATGCAGATTATAAAACTTGTAAATATACTGTATGACACCCAAGGGTAAATTCTGTCTAGAGGCTAACCTCCATTAAATAGCTGTAATCCTCTGGAGGTAGCAAGTTGGGCACATCCCCCGTAAGAATTAATGTATTCAGCATGTGTAGGACTGTTGGATGGTGAAGCACTGAATCCCCCACTACCACAACTGTGGCCTTTTCATCAACACCAGCTCTGATCAGGGCCTTCTTCAACACTTTCTGAAGCTCTGCATAACCTGTCAACAAAATAAAATTATTATGCAGTATTATTAATCAAACTACAGTATGTGTAATGGAAATACTGTATTTAAATTAACCCTTAAATGGCGCATGGCTATATACCATTTGACACCCACAGGCGCATACAAAAAAAAAAAAAAAAAAATCTTTTCTTCCTAACTTGTTAATTTGTGTTCACTGATCATGGGAAAAAATAAAAAAATCGTAAGTGGCATATATTGCCCGCTATAGGGCGGGAAAGTCTGGCAAAAAACAAGCGCTGACTCAGCATGTGTCCCAGGTGGTCTGTTGATCGCCAGCTTTCAGGCCGGAGTTGCCACAAAGAGATAATTACCTAATTATTTCAATGTCTCTGATTTTTCGTATTTTTTTTTGTGTAATATTATTCAATAGTGTGTAGTGTCATATATTTCTATAATAAAATGAGTGAATCATCGCAGTACTCAAAAATATGGTGTGCATATTGTTGATTCAATTATGTTCATCAAACAGTTTACAAATACTTTGTCGGTTATTACACTATATACACAGGTTATATTCAAGTATCTGCATGTTTTGTTCACCAAAACGAACCACTAAGTTGCTATTATGAGTCAAAAAGTAACGAGGAGTGACCGCCGTGTACCAGCCAGCCACTCACGCCCTCCCTCAATTCACCTGACTCACCCACATTCTCCTCCCACAATACTGTTTTGCTTTTATTCACTATATACAGACGCTATATAAATAAGTATCTACATTCGTGTTCACCATAACGAACCACTAAGTTGGTATGCTGAGTGGCAGTGGAAGGCCGTCACTGGCTGCCACTTCCTCCCTCCCTCACCTGACTTGCCACCATTCTCCACCCACCATACTGTTTTTGCTTTTATATACAGACGTTATATATAAGTATTTACATGTTTTGTTCACCATAACTGTACATCTAAGCTTGTATGGTGAGTGAAGGCACAAAGACGTAGGACCTCACACAGTCAGCTGATGGCTGCCGCCCTCAAGGCCAGACGCACTAATATTTCTCCTCCAACAATACTGTTTGTGGTGTTATTACGCTATATACACACATTATATATAAATATCTACCTGTTTTATTCACCATACTTGTACAAGTAACTGGTATGGTGCCCAAAGACCATCGTGGTAACCAGTAAACATGATAAATCGTGCAGATGATGCCACCGCCCTCACCAAAATGGCGGCTCCCAACCTACTCTTCTTGCTGTTTATACCCTCTATACACACGTTATAAATAAGTATCTACATTTGTGTTCATCACAGCGAACCACTAAGCTGGTATGGTGAGTGCAGTCAATAAAAGGTGGCCATACACAGTCAGAAGACATCGCCACCACCCTCTCTCCCACAGCATTACTCCTCCCTCCATGGAGCACAGCGCTAAATATCACCACAATCCTGCTATTATCAGAACATGGTCAGTTTTATCACAGTCAGGGGTCTTCTGTAATAATATCATCGCTACATAATAGCATGAACAAGTATATTATGGCATTTTTAGGTGATGCTGTGGTCCTAAGCTGAACAGCAGTCCTGTGAGCTCATGCTGCGTGCGTCAGATTTGGTAGCTCACTCAATACTCAGGCCCCTAACACCCGGGAGTTTGGCCCACGATTTTTTTTTTTAAATGGCGTCTGTTTACAAGAGCCTTGAAGAATGTGTGGTGAACTCAGTGTATCTGCGGGCCATTTAACACTTTCGCGCTTAGCGGACGCGATAAGCGTCCAATCTTTTTTTCCTGATTCTGCCCTCTGGACGCCGGCTGGCGTCCAATGGTTAAATAATTATATAAATTTTATTTATTATGCGATTTTATTTTAGTTAGTCTCAAAATGTTCATGAAATTTACGTTTTTTCTAATAACCAAGAGCTTATTAAAGAAAACGGCATGGCAGTGATTCATCTTGGTATAACAATTGTATGGCGCCGATATGCCGCCGCGGGTAACACTTCAGCCACTTCCAACCGTCTTGTAGGTTGGTTGCGACATTGATTCTATATTTATATGCATATGTCCGTATAGAGAACTTTATTGCAGTTCCAATATACCATAATCAATGATGTAGGATAAATGTGGTCATCGCAATCATTAAGAGAGTGAAAACATTTGTTGCTGTTTGGCAATCTCGCCAAACAGTTTGGCGAGAGCTTCTGTTTCTGTTTGAACTGTTTCAAACAGTTTCTGTTTGGCAGTATTTTATATGTATGTTCTTATAGAGAATTCTATTGCGAACACAGTGATACCAAATTTAAATATGTAGGTCTACAATTAGTGTCAGGACAGTACAAGAGTATACACTTTTCGCTCCTACCGCTTAAGCGCGCGACGCCAAAGCACAGGTTCGCTCTCGTTTTTATGCTGCGCCGAAAGCGCTAAAGTGTTAAATCTTGCGTAGTACTCCAAAGCATCACATGATGCGATGCGCAATTTACTGCAAGTCGGTCAAAGCATCATATGATGCGATGCGCAATTGAAGGGTTAAAACATCAGTTATAGAGGTGAATTTTCCAACTTCAAAAGTTCAGTTTTTAGGCCTAGGCTGCTCAGTCAGTCCCATAACACTTACTTTTTCCTCCCTCCCTCCCTCCCTTCCTCCTCTCTCTCTCCCATCCCTCCCTTCCTTCCTCTCTCCCTTCCCTCCCTTCCCCTTCCTCTCTCCCTCCCCCTTCCCTCCTTCCTCCCTCCATCCCTGCCTTCCTCCCTCTATATCTCTCTCTCTTTTTTTTTACACAGGTGGCTACAAGAACAGACGACTGCTTACTGTACTTACTGTGACTGTTTGCAGGCAGATAGCTATCCCATTCCTAGCTTAGTGGTAGCCTTACCACTAGTTTCCCTGGAATATGCTCGTAAATGTTTAACAAACTGGTATGAATCGCTGTGAACAGAGGTGAACAGTTAAGGAGTAGTGCCTAGTCAAGCCTCCTGGCCAAGACATGAACCATTGATGTTGGTGCCGTCCAGTGTTTGTGTTGATGTTGGTGCCGTCCAGTGTTTGTGTTGATGTTGGTCCCGTCCAGTGTTTGTGTTGATGTTGGTCCCGTCCAGTGTTTGTGTTGATGTTGGTTCCGTCCTGTGTTTGTGTTGATGTTGGTCCGTCCAGTGTTTGTGTTGATGTTGGTCCCGTCCTGTGTTTGTGTTGATGTTGGTCCCGTCCAGTGTTTGTGTTGATGTTGGTCCCGTCCAGTGTTTGTGTTGATGTTGGTTCCGTCCAGTGTTTGTGTTGATGTTGGTCCCGTCCAGTGTTTGTGTTGATGTTGGTTCCGTCCTGTGTTTGTGTTGATGTTGGTCATGGACATAACGGACGGCAAGTCACAATACCGTGGCTGAAAATGTGATGACCAAACCACACGTCAGAAAAGCAGGAGCGTTGACCTTTCTCTCCGTCCTAGATCTTAACGTCGTCGCTTCTATTTTTCTTTTGTGTGGTTCTGTCACAAATGACATAATATATAGGTGTTCGTGCTCTAGTTCCAGACAGTGGACGATGTAGCTTTGATCTGTATGAAAGCTTTGTGTTTGTATAGATCTGAAACTTTGAAATTAAAAGCTTCAAATCCAAATTTTTGGATTTGAAGCTTTCGGGATCATTTGGGAAACCATTTGTAAACCGTGTCTTTAACGTTGTAATTAACAGTTCGTTTGTCGCGTCTTGAATGTTGTGGTAAACCGTTTTTTTGTCGAACCTTAAATGTTGTGGTAACACTTCATCATATTATCATTTAGGGAAATATTAACATCACGAGTTATAAAGCCACTTCATCTCCATCACTGATTCCATGGAACCGATAGTCTTGATGTCCAATTATTTTTATTTTTTTTTTTTGAGATATATACAAGAGTTGTTACATTCTTGTACAGCCACTAGTACGCGTAGCGTTTCGGGCAGGTCCCTGGAATACGATCCCTGCCGCGAAGAATCGTTTTTTCATCCAAGTACACATCTTACTGTTGCGTTAAACAGAGGCTACAGTTAAGGAATTGCGCCCAGTAAATCCTCCCCGGCCAGGATACGAACCCATGACATAGCGCTCGCGGAACGCCAGGCGAGTGTCTTACCACTACACCACGGAGACTGCTTAAATATTAATATGCTTAAATTAACATTCTTTTCTGTTTAACACGTTTATAAATAATACGGATCTCTTTAAATCTGGACTTTCTGTATTACGCCTTTATTATCGAGATTTAAACATATATTCAATAAAATATTTGGTTGAGCTGAGATATATTAAAAATATTATTGATCAGAGCATATGACATGAATTATTGATCTGAGAAACTGGTAAACGCTTTTGGGGTACCGGTGATATAGTCAGGTTCGTTCTCGACTCACAATCTAGAACTACGGGTTCGAATCCCGCGCGGGACAGAAATGTTTGGGCATTTTCGTATCACCTAGTACCTGTTCACCTAGCAGTAAGTGGGGTCCCAGGAGTTAGTCTGCTTGTTATGGGATTGCATCCTCGGGAGGGGTCAGTAATTCGACCTTGGAGAGAGGGGGTCAGTAATTTTATATAAGCCTAACGTATATACTCACACTCAGTCTGCCCGTCCCCCAATACAATGAATTATTATTATTAATTATTGTAGTCTATCATGTTCACCAACAACAATTATTGGTGATGTGCTAATGAGTTAATACTTTAAGATATTTAACAATAAAAATATTCCTTGTATGATTATAGGACCCAACGTTCCAGGTAAAATTAACAATATAACATACTTATGAGCTAGTTGGAAAAGCATGAAATAGATACGTAATGTCTTCAGCGACCAAACGGAGCAGCAATTGAATAGTCTCCCATTTAGTTCCGAGAAAGAGAAAACGAATTTTTTCACCAAAGAAAACGACAGTTACAGGCTAACAATTATATTTTGGAAAGCGTAAATTTTCAAGATTCTTCACTGAACTAATAGTAATAATAATAATAATAATAATAATAATAATAATAATAATAATAATAATAATAATAATAATAATAATAATAATAATAAAAATAATAATAATAACAATAATAATAATAATAATAATAATAATAATAATAAGAATAAGAATAAGAATAAGAATAAGAAGAATAAAAGGTTAAAAAACCCATGCTTATATATTTGTGAAATTTATGTAAAGAATTTACACCAAGTCTTTCGCACTCACCTGAGTGCTTTACCAAGGTCGGAGTGTGTGGTCTGAGTGTGTGATAGGGTAAGAGATAATAATAATCCGGAAGGAGTTTATATATTACATTGTAGAGATTGTAATGAAGTCTGTGTGTGGGAAACAGGGCATAAACTGGAGATCAAAATTGCAGAACATAAGAAAGCGTGTAGAATCATGGCTGGTATCAGTGCGGTAGCTAACCATAGTTGGGAAAAGAATCACAATATTGATTTTAAGAAATGTGAAATAATCTATACAAGAAATAATATTAGAACTAGAAGGGTAGTGGAAGGGGTTCTAATATATATATTTTCTGAATACTTTCACTGGTAACTAAAGATTTACTTCGGAGGATAGCTTAATTAAGAAAACGATTCTGAGTGAATTAAAATTAGATCTCAATCAATGGATGAATGAAAGTGTCCCGCTAGTCACGTTCCTTGGAGTTATGGAGAGGATTACGAGGGCTACCATCCAGAAGAACACCTCTATTAATAACAGGATTACAGAAAGGTCACATGACCATATTACCGTAGATGACATTACCGCAGGTACATTGCCAGTCGGGAATAGAGGTGACCTGGTCAGGAGGTCATCCGATCCGATAATACAGGAGAAGAATGCCCATTGGGGCGAGCCTTGAAGTGGGGACAGCTGAAGAGAAGTCGGTGAGAGGAAATGCTGAAGTTGAAGAGAAAAGTGCCAGGGCTAGACCCAGCTGCTTGTCCGAGTGTCGATGCTGTATCAATCCCATATCTGGCTAGGCTGGGAGACGGGTCTGGAAGGCGGCAGTGGCAGGTTTTCTTTCATCTTGGTGTGTGGAGTGTGTCTTCAGTCAGGTACCACCATCTCAAAACAAGCAAAATTAGGTCCCCATCCCCCTAAAGAGGGGAAGAGAGCGGCTGCCCTCAGTTGGTTGGTTTCTTTCTTAGCTATTTCTTCATGCTTCTTGTAATCATCTGATGTTTGTACTCGGAGTAGTCACTGTTGAAGAGGTCAGGTGACAGTGTAGACTCATCGCATTCCTCGAAGATTACGTTGTTATGTAAACTGTATGTGTTTTCTGGGTAGGCCTGCTTCATGATGTCTGCCGTCATGTTGTACATCTGGCTGGAGAACCGTCTGAACTCGGGCGATCCGACTGCATTCCTTTCACGCTGTTGACGCACTGCTGCTATTTCCGGAGTTTCCATTTCTGGAGTTTCTACACAATCTGTCTCCTGGGCTGAGGGTGGTGAGTGTGCTGCAGTGGTCTCTGGTGCTGGGGGTGATGTTTGTGCTTCAATTTCAACATAGGCGTTCGAGTCGTCATCAGAAGACGTGGTGTAACTTGCAGGAGAAGTTGGCGGCAATGCCACGATATCAGATGTAGTCGCTGGTGTATCTGGAGTTGTAGGGGCCAGGTTGACAGGCGTCTCTGGAACGGGGTTGGGCTTTGGTGGAGAGGAGCCAGCAGTAAACATGGCCTCTGGAATCACGAACGTGGGAAGATTGTTTGCCTTGTATAGTTCATTTAGTATTCTGTACCGTTGTCGGAGATCTCCTCCTGAGAGTTCAGTAGCGAAGTGTATCAAAGCTGCTACAGTGCTGTCAGAGGTGGCTGGAGGCGGTGTGAGTGAGGATTGGTGCAGAGGCGTCGTTTGAGGCTGTGATTGGCTGGCGCGGGAGTTGCTGGTCCAGTAGTTGGGTTGCGCGCCGCTCGCGGCGCCACTTGTCGGGAGATGGGAAGGCTTGTTCTTGAATATTAAATTCCTTCGTTTTTGGAGTAGAGTTTCTTGGTCTGGCTTCTGTCATTTGCTTGATTTCCTCTTGTCGCTTGGGGCAGTCTTGAGAGACGGCTGTGTGGTCACCGTCGCAGAGCAGACAACGCTTGGTGGCAGCTGTGCAAGTCTTGTGATGATGTTCCCCAGCACAGATGCTGCATTTCTGCTTCGGATTTGGGCACTTTTGTGAATAGTGGGTGTATTGATAACACCGAAAGCACTGACGCAGGTGGAAATATCGCTGCCTGGAGATCTGGTGGGGTGTGCAGGCCACTCCACAGCATCTGAGGCCGTTGTCGGCCGCGAGAGTAGCCTCTGCCGGAGTCTTGAGGGTGACCTTGAGGGTTGGCTTTCTGTTTACATCCTGCTGAATGAGGTGGGCCGATATGGCCGTGAGGGATCTGTTTTGGGTGTTTATGCTCTTCACAATCTCAGAAGCTGGTCGTTCAGCGATGATGTCACTCACTCTGTGAATGAATATAGTCCTTACTGCCAGGAACTGGTAGGGAGGCAGGAGTGTTAGGCCCTGTGCCTCGAGTGCAGTGGTCGTTGTCGTGGTGAATAGGCTTTCTAGTGCTGCTGCACTACTGAAAAGAATTTGGGGCCCATTCACGTCCATAACGACGTCGATGGGTGCTACCCCAGAGGTTGATGATAGTAGATTCATTATCTCGATCTTGCTGTATGTGGTGTCGGTTCCTCGGAACCGCACCTTCACTCTGAACAGCATGTTCAGGAGGCTCTAATCGTTGCTGCCCTATATTTATCCACCCGGCAGTGCTGGGTGCAGGAGAGCCTGAACTAGAGGGTTGCACTTTCTTTAAGAGGTCTCCCGTCTCTTACCGGTATAATGCACCGGATCAGGGTGGGGTCTGACCTCCTAAAGCAAAGTACTCTGTGTGCAGGAGGTCAAGTATATAAGAGGACTGGACCCAAAATAGCAGCTAATTTACGGGCTCACCATAGCCCGTGCTAAATGGACATTTCTTTCTGAGTAGGTAAATCTAAAACAATTGTGTTTGTGCGCTCCTGTGCCAGGTAAGTTGAATACGGGCTCACCATAGTCCGTGCTACTTGGAACATATTGTTCAAAGTTGCTGAATTAAAACAACAACAACAATATGATAGCAGCCTCATTAGACGTCAAGAGGAAAGTCTCGTTCTAATCACACACCCAGACCTTGATTAAGTACACAGGAGAGTGTGAAAGACTTAACATAAACTTCACAAATACACATGAGTGGATTTTAAACTTAAGTTATTATATCTGTGAGACGACATTACCGTTACTAATTATATATATATATATATATATATATATATATATATATATATATATATATATATATATATATATATATATATATATATATATTGGTATATTTTGGTAGCAGTCTTTCCTGTAGACATATTATTAAAATGTCACCTCAGCAGACCGATATCACCTCAGCACGGAAACAAGGATAATCAAGAAACTCTCAACATTATATGGAGGACCTATGGCAATTCCACGACCAAGAGACGGCTTCCTGAACCTTGCAGGAATCAACCTCACTGAGGACCAAGTCACTCTCCTAAATCTGAGTATAAACTGTCACGTTATGTCCAGACCAAGTGCGTTGGCCCGGAAAGTGGAGTTGGAGATCCTGTTGGACGACATATTTGACCTCGAAGCACAAAAGAAGGTCACCACCAAAGACACCTTACAAGCAGAACTTATTGCAGAAGGAGGAAAGAATCGAGGCAACTACAGAAGCACCATACTGACCCCCGAGCTCAAAGCGGCAGCTAAGAACCTTCGTGAGAACAAGGAGATAGTTATCAGGAGAGGCGACAAGTCGCCAATATACGTCATCCTAAGAAAAGACGAATATCTGGCGAAAATGAGCCTCATACTCTCTGACCAAACTAAATTCCAAAGGGTAACGAAGGACACTACAGCCGAATTGAAAGCAAAGGTCAACAAATTGATTGAAACTGTGAATGCCAAGAAATCCGGACTCCACCTGCCAAAGATTATTGGGGAATATAAACCTGGATATGCGTATGGAAATGTCAAGACGCATAAGCCTGGAAACCCACTTCGGCCATCATCAGCCAGATACCCACACCCACGTACAGACTGGCGAAACGACTCAACGGCTTACTGACTCCTTATGTCCCTTGCGCCTTCAGCCTGAAGTCCCCGAAGGAATTTGTTGACTTACTGCGGGGAACACGGGCAACAGGGATAAGAGCCTCGTTGGACGTAGAATCACTGTTTACCAACGTACCTGTGGATGAAACAATCGGGATGATAATGGACCCGAGTGTATCGTGATCCGGCCTGTACTCCTCTTGACATACCAGAAAATATCCTGAGGAAACTACTCCAAGCTTGTACTAAAGAGGCACCCTTCTTGAGCCCGGATGGGCACATACATAAGCAAGTAGATGGGGTCGCCATGGGTTCTCCCCTAGGTGTCCTGTTTGCAAACTTCTACATGGGTACTATCGAGAAAAAAGTCTTAGTCGACTTGAACTTGAAACGGCCATATACTGCAGGTATGTTGACGACATTTTACACAGGTACCTGATGTCAGACATCTGCAGGAGCTGAAAGAGGCGTTTGAGCAGAATTCTGTGTTGCGTTTCACTTACGAGATGGAGAAGGATGGGAAGCTGCCCTTTCTAGATGTAACAGTCATGGAAAGGAGCGGAGGTTTCCACACTGCAGTCTACACTAAGGAAAACAAACATAGGAATGTGCCTAAATGCCAACAGTGACTGCCCAGACAGGTACAAAAGGAGTGTTGTTAACGCTTATGTCGAAAGTGCTCTCAGCACAGCTCAGAATGGAAGCAAGTCGAAGAAAATCTGTAGGGTAAGGCAGGTCCTAGTCAACAACGGCTTCTCCAATG
>WNGS01145513.1:0-14212 GCA_020271785.1 Procambarus virginalis | reverse complement strand
GCATTGTAAATGTGTGGCCACGTCTGTGGTAGAAAAAGTAATAAGAACATAAGAACAAAGGTAACTGCAGAAGGCCTATTGTCCCAAACGAGGCAGCTCCTATTTATAACCACCCAATCCCACTCATATACATGTCCAACCCATGCTTGAAACAATCGAGGGACCCCACCTCCACAATGTTACGCGGCAATTGGTTCCACAAATCAACAACCCTGTTACTGAACCAGTATTTACCCAAGTCTTTCCTAAATCTAAACTTATCCAATTTATACCCATTGTTTCGCGTTCTGTCCTGTGTTGATACTTTTAATACCCTATTAATATCCCCTTTGTTATGTCCATTCATCCACTTGTAAACCTCTATCATGTCACCCCTAACTCTTCGCCTTTCCAGTGAATGCAATTTTGCTTTGTTAATCTTTCTTCATATGAAAGATTTCTAATTTGGGGAATTAACTTAGTCATCCTACGCTGGACACGTTCAAGTGAATTTATATCCATTCTATAATATGGCGACCAAAACTGAACTGCGTAATCTAAATGGGGCCTAACCAGAGCAAGATATAGCTTGAGAACCACACCAGGTGTCTTGTTACTTACGCTGCGATTAATAAATCCGAGTGTCCTATTTGCCTTATTACGAACATATATGCATTGATCCTTTTGTTTTAAATTCTTACTAATTATAACTCCCAGATCCCTTTCGCAATCCGACTTCGCAATCTCAACACCATCTAGCTCGTATCTTGTAACTCTATCATCATTACCTAGCCTCAGAACTTTACATTTATCAGCATTAAACTGCATCTGCCAGTCCTTTGACCATTTCAAAACCCTATCTAGATCAACTTGAAGTGATAGTGAGTCCTCCTCCGAATTAATTTCCCTACCGATTTTCGTATCATCGGCAAATTTGCAAATGTTGCTACTCAAACCTGAATCTAAATCATTTATATATATTATAAACAACAGAGGTCCCAGGACAGAGCCTTGAGGCACTCCACTTACAACATTTTCCCACTCTGACTTGTAAATATTTCATTCAAAATGATCTGCTACCAGAAATTTTAGCCAAATATCCCCAGTTTGCTAACTGTAGGTAGTAACTGAGTGATTGTAACCTATCCACCGCTGCCAACTGGATGGGAGGCGGTGTGCAGGACAAACATATAAATTTGACACTATCTCTCCATATATGTCAGTTGCTTAATTTAGAACCTGTACTTGAGGTCGATCTCGAACCCATTGTTGATGTGACGACTTATATTGAATTTTGTAACTAGCTCATCAAGACTGTAACTTGCTTAGCTAAATGAATTGTGGGGTTCAGTCCCTGAGCCCATTATGTGCTTCTGTAACCCTTTCCACTACCACCCACAAGATGGGTATGGGGTGCATAATAAATGAACTAAACTAACTAACTGACTTGACTCCATTTATACTAACTCTCTGTTTCCTTTGGTATAGCCATGCCCTAATCCAGCTTAATATAGCACCCCCAATACCATGAGCCTCTATCTTTTTAATCAGTCTTTCATGTGGCACTGTATCGAAAGCTTTGCTAAAGTCAAGGTACCCAACATCACAATCCTTACCACTATCAACTGCCTCAACTATGCTAGAATAAAAAGATAACAAATTTGTTAAACATGAACGGCCATTTATAAAACCATGTTGCGACTCAATTATTAATTTATGTTTTTCAAGATGAAGACGAATTTTATTTGCTATTATAGATTCGAGTAACTTTCCCACAATAGACGTTAGGCTAATTGGTCGATAGTTAGACGCAAGTGATCTATCTCCTTTCTTAAAAACTGGTATCACATTAGCAACTTTCCAAAACTCTGGCACTCTGCCTGACTCTATTGATTTATTAAATATGATTGACATTGGGTCACAAAGCTCCTCCTTGCATTCTTTCAGCACTCTGGCAAACACTTCATCCGGCCCTGGGGATTTGTTTGGTTTGAGTTTTACTATTTGTTTAAGAACATCCTCCCTGGTAGCTGCTAAACTAGTCAACCTGTCCTCGTCCCCACCCACATAGACTTGTTGGGCTGAAGGCATATTGTTAAGTTCCTCTTTAGTAAATACAGATACAAAATATTTATTAAAAATACTACTCATCTCTTCATCACTATCTGTTATTTGACCTGTCTCAGTTTTTAATGGACCTATCCTTTCCCTAGTCTTAGTTCGATATAACTGAAAAAAACCTTTAGGATTTGTCTTTGCTTGCCCTGCTATACGAACTTCATAGTTTCTTTTTGCTTTCCTTATCTCTTTTTTTAACATTTCTAACTAGTTGTAATAAAAGAAAGACTTCTAAACTTTTTCAATTGTTATTTATTAAACAAAAAGTAATCACTGGTTACGTATATACCGCCAAGATTTTTTTATGCAAATAAAGAATTAGAATTTAAACTTAAAAACAAATATGTATTTGTACAGTAAACGACCATCAACAATGGAGAGTAAGGGGCGCATCCGATCCCGCGATCGTCGTCGCCCCTAAATCAACACAACATAAGTCAGTGTAAACCAAGACACAGTAGGATAAGGACGTGCTGCAGCTCTCGTCCTTCAGTCCACCACTGTGAGTACAGAGCGAGTGTTAGATCAACAGTGGACCCATGCAAAGACAAATTCGGTAATGGATCAGCTGGGATACAGGAATGCTGTAATGGATCAGCTGGGATACAGGAATGCTGTAATGGATCAGCTGGGTACAGGGATATTGTGATTTCTTGAATTTACCCGAGGGCCTCTAATGCTCACTAATACCAGCAGTAATAATACACAAATACCAGCAGTCCCTGTACTCACCTAGCTGTGCTTGCGGGAGTTGAGCTTTGGCTCAACTTTGTCTGTGTTCCTCCCGTGTTAAATAATCCATCCTTGTCTGCCCTGTACTCACCTAATTGTACTCGCCTAATTGTGCTTGCGGGAGTTGATCTTTGGCTCTTTGGTCCCGCCTCTCAACTGTCAATCAACTGGTGTACAGATTCCTGAGCCTATTGGGCTCTATCATATCTACATTTGAAACTGTGTATGGAGTCAGCCTCCACCACATCACTTCCTAGTGCATTCCATTTATTAACTACTCTGACACTGAAAAAATTCTTTCTAATGTCTCTGTGGCTCTTCTGGGTACTAAGTTTCCAGCTGTGTCCCCTTGTTCGTGTCCCACCCGTGCTGAAGAGTTTGTCTTTGTCCGCCCTGTCAATTCCCCTGAGAATTTTGTAGGTGGTTATCATGTCTCCCCTTACTCTTGTGTTTTCCAGGGATGTGAGGTTCAGCTCCTTTAGCCTTTCCTCGTAGCTCATTCCTCTCACTTCCGGGACGAGCCTGGTGGCATACCGCTGAATCTTCTCTAGCTTGGTCTTGTGTTTAACTAGGTATGAACTCGGAGCTGCATACTCTAGGATTGGTCTTACATAAGTGGTATACAGGGTTCTGAAAGATTCCTTACACAAGTTTCTAAAGGCAGTTCTTATGTTGGCCAGTCTAGCATACGCCGCTGATGATATTCTTTTGATGTGGGCCTCTGGGGACAGGTTCGGTGTGATATCAAAATCACACTTCAAAATCTTCTATCTCATATCTACACCAACCAGCACATTGATCATCATTATTGCAAGTATTTCACAGCACACCAGGCTAAAAACAAACTCCAAAATAACACCTGTTTATCAGTTTACAACCAAAATGTTAGATCACTTGGTAAACATTTTGACGATTTAAATGCATTACTCACAGCACTAGGTACTAACTTATCGTTCATTATTTTAACAGAAACTTGGCTAAATAAAGACTATACCCAACTCTACAACTTAGCTGGTTATAAAGCCATTCATAACTGTAGGCCTAATAAAAAAGGTGGTGGCACAGCTATATATTACCGAGATACATTTATCTGCAACAGTATTATTAGTGACAGAGATGACTACTGTGAATATACTTTTGCTCAGTTTACAATTAAATCCCTTAAATCCTCCTTGACTATTGGAGCCATCTATAGATTTCCCAACACTAACATAGCTTCTTTCTCAGACAACCTAAGGAATCTTATTATAAACAACAATCTCAACAAAAACCACATCATTCTGGGAGGAGACTTTAATATTGACCTGGGTAAACAAAATTGCTCTCAAGTTGACTATTTCCTTAACAGCATGAACTCCTGTATGCTAATCCCCACAATCACCAAACCTACCCGAGTCACTCAAACATCAGCCACTACCTTGGACCACATATGGACAAACATAACAGTTCCCCTTGTACCTGGTATAATCTACGACAGAACAACTGACCACTATCCTACCTTTCTCGTAGCGAACATGGACATAACACCACCAAAAAGCAAGAAACTTTCATTTAGGCTACACAGTGAATCAGCTTTGGGCAATCTTACAGATGCATTTCACAATATTAACTGGGATTCTGAATTCAATAATACCCAGGATATAAATTCATTAGCTAACCTCTTCCTCTCCAAAACTCTAAGCCTCTACAACCTTCATTGTCCCCTTCTTACCAAGCAAGTAACTGACAAAAGATTAAACAATCCATGGCTCACAAGCGGCATTCTCAATTCAATCAACAAGAAACATGAATATGAAAAGAAACTTAGGATTGGCCTAGTTTCAAAGGAAGTAGCTAAAAGGTACTCATCAATGCTTACCAGTATCATAAGAAAGGCAAAACTTGCATATTATGTGAATAGATTCAATGAAGCAAAAGGCAACATGAAAAGCACTTGGAAAACCATCTCTAGTATCCTAGGAACTAAACAACACTCACATAACCAAATAAAACTCTACAAGGATGGGGATATACCGTCAACTGATTTAGAAATGGCAAATGAATTTAATAGTTTCTTTTCATCGGTTGGTGCTAATCTTGCCAGTAAAATCCCACAGACTCAGACACATATTAACACATATCTCTCAGGCAGCTATCCAAACTCTCTTCTCCTTTCACCAATCAGCCCGGCAGATGTTGTGTCCATCATACACTCTCTAAAAACAAGGCAGGGAACACCAGTGAAATTCCGTCCATTGTATACAAGAGAGCCTCCCATGCCCTTGCCCCACCCATAGCCCTACTGTTCAACAAATCTATAGAGTGTCACACCTTCCCTGATATCCTCAAAAAAGCAAGAGTAACGCCAGTCCATAAAGGAGGCAATCCGGCGGACATAAACAATTATAGACCAATATCAAATCTACCCATTCTATCAAAAATATTTGAAAAAATTATTTACAAACAGCTCTATTCCTACCTCGTAAAATTCGACATACTCAGCCCCTGCCAGTTTGGCTTCAGGTCCCAAAAGAGCACCAACGATGCAATCATTAGTCTCCTTGACGTAATCTACTCAGCACTTGACAAAAATGAGTTTCCGATTGGACTCTTCATTGACCTAAGAAAAGCCTTTGATACTGTTAATCACAACTACCTCTTACTTAAACTCCAGCATTATGGAATCCGAGGCCTTGCCCTTGACTACATCCGATCCTATCTTAGTGACAGACACCAATATGTAACTATCAATGAAACAACTTCTTCCACTCTACCAATTACCGTTGGAGTGCCACAGGGCAGTATCTTAGGACCTCTTCTATTTCTTATATATATAAACGATCTGCCTAATGTCTCTAATATTCTCAAACCTATATTGTTTGCTGACGATACTACTCTTATCTATTCAGACCTCAACCCACATACACTAAATAATGTTGTGAATAATGAATTAAAAAAAGTCCACTTATGGATGTCAACTAACAAACTAACATTAAACATCGAAAAGACTTACTACATCTTATTTGGAAGCAAATCATCAAATGCAATTCAGCTACAGATAGACAACATTAACATCAGTAATAAAAATGATGGCAAGTTTCTTGGCCTATTCCTAGACAAGAGACTCAACTTCAGCACCCACATTCAACACATAACTAAGAAAGTCTCTAAGACAGTTGGTATACTCTCCAAAATCAGATATTATGTTCCTAACTCTGCTCTCCTCTCTCTCTATTATGCTCTAATCTACCCCTATCTTAATTATGGTATCTGTGCATGGGGGTCTACCACTGCAAACCACCTTAAGCCCATCATCACCCAGCAAAAATCTGCTATCAGAATAATAACTAACTCTGCTTTCAGACAACACTCAGCTCCCTTGTTTAAATCCCTAAACTTGCTAAATATTAACTCCCTCCACACATTCTCTTGTGTCAACTACATCTACAAAACCCTGTTCTTAAATGCAAACCATGCTCTGAAACTCTCTCTGGACAGATGTAATAGGACCCATTATCACCACACCAGAAATAAATATCTCTTTGATATCCCCAGGGTCAAACTTAATCTGTGTAAACACTCTATGCAAATTAAGGGACCTAGTCTATGGAACTCACTCCCTAGTGAATTGAAAAACTGTAAAACTTTTGCCTTATTTAAAAACAAAACCAAAAAGTACTTAATTTCATCTTCTTAGTTTCCTACACTGAGCTTTATTTTTGCTCTGTATCTAGTGTTACCCAATCTCCTAATTCTTATGTATTTACCCAAACAACCTTATCATTGTGTTCATTGCTGTCTTCCTTTATGTGCTAGCCATTTGCTGTATTGTGCCTACCAAATTTTGTCAACTACCATTCAAGCTTTCATTGCAATCAATCTTAGCTACCTAAGTGCTTTAATACTGTACCTACATTTTCTCTCATCTTTTTTTTTCTTTTTCTTTTTTGCCATGTAACTGTTATCATTTCCTTTTTATAATTTTTGCTAGTATTTACCTACTAAAAATTTTCTTAGATTAAGGACCTGCCCGAAACGCTGCGCGTACTAGTGGCTTTACAAGATTGTAATTACCATATTATATATTCTCACATTCCCAATGTACCTTCTTGTATATGAATAAATAAATAAATAAATAAATAAATAAATAAATGAGATCAAGTTGCCTATCCCAATCCTTTGAGGCTCATTACAAAAATTTTTAAGAGTGCTTGATAGCCTGATGACTACGTTCAAGAGAACCCTGTGAAGCAGGATGATAGGGGCTGGACAGTACCTGTTTGATGTTGAACTCCTCCAGAGTCCGTTTGAAGAGATCACTGGTGAAGTTGGTACCACAGTCGCTCTGAATCTCCCTCGGAAATCCATACTGGGTGAAGATTTTCAGTAGATTCTTCACCACTGTAGCAGCCGTAATATTTTTCACTGGAACTGCTATCGGGAATCTGGTGGTAGGACACAGGATGGTTAAGATATAGGCGTTGCCGGCAGTGGTCCGAGGCAAAGGACCAACACAGTCAATAATAAGTCTGTGGAATGGTTCCTCAGGCACCTGGATGGGTATCAGTGGTGCTCTGGGAACTGAAACGTTTGGTTTCCCGGCTTTCTGACACACGTGGCACATTTGAACAAATTTCTTTACGTCATTAACCATACCTGGCCAGTAGTAGTCTTGGCGAATCCCATGGTATGTCTTGTTAAACCCGTAGTGTGATAGAGCTCCGTGGGCCAGGTGTAGAATCGTGGGCCGCAGGCTGGTAGGAATCACTAGTTGTTCAATGTTTGCCCAATCGTCCTCGTCCTTCAGTTTACTGGGTCTATACCTGCGATAGAGTAATTCGTTCTCCAAGAAGAACCCAGGAACACTGTCGGATTGGGTCTCAGCCTGAAAGAATAATGGTGTCAAGGTAAGATCTTCTCTCTGTAACTTACGGAACTCCAAAGCGGTCAGATTAGGGGGTAGTTTCGAAGGGTCTTGAGGGACAGCGGTAGCAGTAGAGTCAGCTGGCTGTGGTCGTGCAGCTTGAGCACGGGTGGTCACCATAACAGGAGGAGAAACTTCATCACTCTCTTGAACCTTTGCTGGAACATGCTTAAAAATCGGGTTATCCAACACAGAGTTGCTCACCTGGGATATGTCCTTGACGATCAAGTTGGTCGGTTGTTGGTCTTCTGCCAAGTCGTTGCCTAGGAGAAGTTGCACTCCAGGCATGGGAAAAGGCTTTTCCCTGACGGCGACTTGGACTTCACCGGTCACGAAGGGACAATCCAGGTGGACTCTGGCGAGAGGATAAGGAGTAGTAGCAGTAAGGTCAGTGATGAAGACAGTCTCTCCTGTGTAGGCGACGTTGGGCACAGCTGATTTCAAGACGATCGATTGTAGAGCCGCTGTGTCCCTTAAGATCTTAAGTCCGAAACGTCCCTCTGAATCTGAACCGTGGGTAGAGATAGTTCCTGGATATAGATGTTTGCTAAAGAGAGACAGATCATTAACATGAACACCAATATTCATTACAGGCTTACCGGACTTAGGGGGAGTAGGTTTGGGCTTAGTGGTTCTGTGTTACCTTTAGATTGGGACTTACCACATTTTTCTATGGTATGTCCATAGAGTCGACAATACCTGCAGTACAGTTGAGAGGTACCTTGATCTGGGCTCACTTTCTCGTAACTGTACCAAGACTTCTTACTGGTAGGTTGTTCTGGTGTCAGCCGGTGGATGAGGCTGTAAGTGTCAGCTGACTTCGCGCATTTCACCAAATCGGTCTCTTCTTTGTCTGCTAAGTATAGGCGGACAGGAGGAGGTACACGCCTCAAGAATTCTTCAACCAACATGAGGTTGACAAGCTCTGGAAAAGTAGAGACATGTGCTGCCTCCAGCCATTTCATGAAATATCTCCGTTTGGTGTTAGCAAATTCTAAGAAGGTGGTGGTACTTGCCTTTACGTAGTCACGGAACTTTCGTCGGTAGCTTTCGGTGGAGAGAAGGTAGGCGTCCAACACAGCTTGCTTCAGGGTGGTGTAGTCGTTTTCCGATGCCAAAGTGCTGAGTGTGACTGCTGCTCTACCTGTTAAATGTACTCGGAGAAGGGTAGCCCATTGGTCGTCAGGCCAACTAAGTTGATTAGCAAGGGTCTCAAAAGTAGTGAAGAAAACATCAACCTCCGTTTCTATGAACGGGGGCATTAACTTACTTGCATGGGAGATATTGAAACTTGGAGGAAGACTAGCTGCAGCTTGTTGGAGTTGAGCTTGGTGTGTAGCGTCCATCGTGAGTTCTCTGTTACGACAGTTTAGAGCTGTTTCTGCCTGTCGTTTGTTGTGTTCACGTTGTATCTCGAGTCGCTCTTTGTATAAGGCCAACTCACGTTCACTTTCTTCTTTCTTCAGTGCGGCCTCTCGCTCTTTGAGGCGGATTTCTCTTTCTTGTTCTTCCTTTCTGATGGCAGCTGCTTCCTGTTGTTGCTGTATGGCGGCTTGCTGTTGTTGTAGGGCGGCTTGCTGTTGCTCCTTCTCAAGCTTTGCGAGCTCGATTTTGAGTTTCATTGCCATCAAATCATGCTTATCTGAAATGGTATATTGTTCGTGAGTATCAGAATCTATCTTCCCTTCATCCAAAAGATGATTCAGTACCATATTATGTATGGCATACTTGTTGGCTCCAGGGGGAACTTCTAAATGATACTCATGTGCAAGAGTTATCAATTCGACCCTCTTAGCATGACGTAAGTTCCCTATTTCACTTTCTGGATCTGCCTTGAAAGTTTGGATACGAAACATGGTGAAAATGGCAAATAAATGAGACACGAATATACTGTGAGAATATGGTGAATGTCAGAAACAGGAAACGTGGCAACTGATACCTATCCTGTGGAATTGTTAATAATTAAAGTTAATTCAAGATGGTAAATGAATAAGGTCGCAGGAAATCTTGTACCCGGTACTCACTGTGGAAGGATAAAGGCAAGAAAATCCTACTAATTAGTTGAAACTGAGTTTCGCAAAACAAGTGAAACACTAAATGGTTTCAAAGTAAATGAGGTAGTCCAAAAATGTAGTCATACCTTGCCGAGTCACTATAGAACATAAGCAAGGTACCCACTGAAATTGAATATGGTACTTACAGAATTAGCGAACTTCGTGCTCAAAAGAAAGAAAGCTAATTCCCTACCTTGAGTAAGTACCATCAATTCTGACCGACGAGTAGGGGTGCGAGTGTCAACTGGTGACGAGAACTATCGGCGAGGTCCCAACTCGCCAATTAAAGTCCGTGCGAGAGGAACTTTGGCCCTCTTTATCCTCCTAGAGTCGGATTGCAGAAATTAGGTGCTATTGACCCGGAGACAGACCACAGTACCAGGGTACCTATGTGATAATCTGTCAAAAATGTGAGAAATATCTGAGGGACAAAAGATGTTAAACACGGGTGATAACACGGAGGGGGAGACGACCAATTAAGAGTATGACTGAGGCCTACAGTCACCACGTAATCCAAAGTTGTCTCACACTCACCATATGTTACTCCCGTAATGCACAATATACACAGCACCATATAAATACTAAACGTGATTAATGTAAATATTGAAAGCAAGGGAATGAAAGCCAAGTACGCTTACCACAATTACCAATACCCGAGTGCAGCTCCCGGACAGGCCCCCAATTATATGTGACGGTAAAGTAGTGGAATATGGTGTTCGGCAGTCTTCCACTGGCAGATGTCAAAGCCAGGCCACATATAAAAACAAAAGTAAAAAAAAAAGAAAAAAAAGAATGACTGCTTGTTTGATAATCTGTGGTAAGGTAAGGGAAGAGACACAAAACACAATAATAAATAATGACATTTAATAAATCTAGAAAAAACAAAGTAAAATAAAGACAATTCCTTGGCTGATCAAAGGGGGAAGACAAAAAGTGGAAAAATAATATAAAAAAGAATGAATTTAAGTGAACAATGGGACATGGAGGACATACAATAATGAATAATAAGGAATGGTGCTGGGAATATATGCGCTAGCTATAAGCCTCTACTTGATCACACGAGGTGAGTCAAATAGGTGTTCATAGCATGAGAGCACGAGATATTCTGACTAGTAGAGCTGCCAGTGATCCTGACGTTGCCTTAGCGAGGAATGTGATTGGCGTAGAACTGAAGTGGTGAGTTCTCGAACGGCCAATGAGAATGCAGGGAGGCCGGTCACAGGTAGTTTGGCAGTTGAAGGGTTCGGCGCGTCGACCAGGTGTGCAGGAATGGGGGGAGGGGAAGTTGCAGGTGCGTGTGGCTATCTTGATATATATGTTTAAGCCACTGTAAAACGTATCTTGGTAAAAATCTCTGGGAAGGGAAGCTAAATCTGTGGGAAGAGATTATCGTCACAATATATATATATATATATATATATATATATATATATATATATATATATATATATATATATATATATATATATATATATATAAATGTATATATAAATGACAAAAGCACCTCAAAAGCACCAAGGTGCTTGAGCACCTCAAGCAAATGCTCAACCCTGCACTGGGTGACATTGCAAAGAACCTCTTGGTGGAACTAACCAGATTCACCAACACATGTCTAGCTGGCAACATACCACCGTCCATAAGACCTATTTTTTTGGAGCATCCCTCTGTGCTCTAAAGAAAAAGGATGGAGGGATCAGGCCAATAGCTGTGGGCAATTCTCTCCGGCGTCTCGTCGCAAAGGCAGCCGCAAGAACAGTTAGTGATGCAGCGGCCAACATGCTGAAGCCAAAACAGCTTGGGTTTGGCATTCCACAAGGGTGTGAGGCGGCAGCCCATGCAGCTCGAGCCTTCATCGCCAATATCACAGACGAAAAGGCCCTTATCAAGCTAGATTTAAAAAATGCCTTCAATTTGGTGCGGAGGGATGCTGTACTCCGTGCGGTTCATAGTCATTTCCCTTCCCTCTACCCTTTCGTACATTCATGCTACAGTATGGATCTTAAGCTACTTTTTGGCGAACATGAAATTGACTCGCGGGAAGGCGTCCAACAGGGTGACCCCCTTGCTCCTCTCCTTTTCTGCTTAGTCATCAAACAAGTCACAGAGGTCCTGTCCAGCGAGCTTAACATCTGGTTCTTGGATGATGGTACCCTAGCTGGTTCCCAAGACTCCCTCCTGGAGGACATCAGAAAAATCCAGGAGCAAGGTGTAGTTTTAGGCCTCACCCTGAACCCTTCTAAATGTGAAATAATATGTTCCAACCAGGGCATCGTAGAGAGAATAGAGGGTCTTCTGCCAAACATCCATAAAACTAAACCTGAAGACAGCACACTCCTAGGAGCTCCCCTGGGGTTGAAAGCCATCGATGAGGTCCTTGATAAGAAAATCGCCGACCTTAAGAGGATGGATGGGAGGATTGAGGATATTGATGCTCATGATGCACTCTACCTCATCACCAGATGTCTGTCCCTCCCCAGGTTAACCTACTTTCTGAGGTGTTCACCATCTTACAGTAGCCAAAAACTAAGTGAGTATGACCGGTTACTGAAATCAATGCTAGAAAAAGCCCTTAACCTCTCTTTTGATGACCTGCAGTGGAAACAAGCCTCTCTTCCCGTAAGACTTGGGGGCCTCGGAGTTCGAACAGCAACGCAAATCGCTGTTCCAGCCTTCCTGTCCTCCTTATCAGCATCCGACGACCTTGTGAAGGAAATTCTACCTGCCCACTTACATCAGCTGGCAGGTGTACATGATCCCAATTTTACACGCTGTGCCACAGAGTGGGCCTCTCGTGCAGGCCCATCACCTCAACCACCATCCCCAAAAGCCCACAGGCAATCCAGCTGGGATGGCCCCATTGTAGACAAAGTTGCTGCAGAGTGCCTGGGTGCTGCATCAACACAGCACGACATTGCTCGCCTCACAGCAGTAGCAGCCCCTCATGCAGGGGATTTCCTGTTAGCAACCCCAATGTCGGCAACTGGCACGCGTCTCACACCACACGCCCTCCGAATTGCTGTGGCCCTCCGCCTTGCTGCCCCAATCCACACCAGATATAGGTGTATTTGCGGCGAGGTGGTGGCTGACAGGTACGGCCACCATGGCCTACTCTGCCAAAGCACGGGAGGATGGCACTCGAGGCACAGTGAAGTTAACGACATCATCAAGAGGAGCCTCACCACAGCTGGATGCCCAGCCGAGAGAGAGCCTCGTTACCTAACGCCCCGTAACTCTGATGCTCTTATTGGTCGCCCAGATCGTATCACAGTGAACCCCTGGAAGAATGGCAAGCAGTTGGTATGGGACTACACGTGCGTATCAACCCTGGCTAACACCTACATTGACCTCAGTGTTGCACAACCAGGTGGCGCTGCCACCCACAGGGAAGCAGCCAAATCCCGTAAGTATAGAGAACTTGATCACCACTACAATTTTGTCCCCATTGCTTCTGAGACACTCGGCGCCTGGGGTAAAAGTGCTACCAGTTTTTTGAAGGAACTGGGTTCTAGGCTCATTGAAACAACAAGGGACCCTAGAGCTGCCAGCTATTTATATATATATATATATATATATATATATATATATATATATATATATATATATATTGGTGTATACTGGCAGCAGGTTTTCTTTTAAGCATGTCTCATTGAATATGACCGCATATTCTGTATTTACTATCTTCTGATTTAGGGCTTCTATCCCACTAACTATTTTCTTAGCATAAGGGCTTAGCTGAAATAGGAGTTCTCCAAAACTCATTTTCGCAATTTCCGGGTGAAGAAAAGAGGTGAATTACTATAGAATGTATTACATTTATTTATACAATATGCACGACGTTTCGAACCCCCATGGTTCATTCTCAAGTGAAGAAATTTACAATGTGGTTGATTTTATACCCGCACTGGGTCAGGTGATAAGACAATAAAGGTGAAAATATGGGGGATACATAAGGGATAAATGGGTGTGAAACATAAGAACATAAGAATAGAGGTAACTGTGGAAGGCCTATTGGCCCATACGAGGCAGCTCCTATCTACATACAAAGATTAATCAAGTGTAATTGGCCTGTTATGTTGAACAGTGTCTTCTGTGTTGGCATCGTTATGTTCTGGTCTTGTCCTTACTCTCATGGTGGGTAGAGTAAATAGTTTCGTGATTGGTTGTTCATGGTAGGTTGTTCTATTCTTATGTGAATTGCTTCAAGAATTTTTAATCTTCTTGCATCTTGGGTTTGTCTATTATACAGATATTTTTGTTCAACATTTCTCTTGTTAGGGTGATGTCATGGGCTTGTCTCATGTGATTCCTGGGGCACCGGATTGAAGATGGCATGTCAAACGCCTCATCAGCTTGGTCGACGTCATACCTATATACTGGATTGAAGGTTACATCTTCGTGGGGGCAGTGTACATGTACACAACGCTTG
>WNGS01145512.1:0-18752 GCA_020271785.1 Procambarus virginalis | reverse complement strand
GCCAATTCCACAAACACATTGTTACGAATCTTGTTAAGATCCTCTCATTACTCTTAATTATTGTATTACTGTATTGTCTTATTCTTTAATCATTATAGCATCCAGTTGTATGATATGAGATTTGTATGTTATATGATATATATTATAGAATGTATTAGTGTGCTTGAGTTGCATATTATTGTATGAGGCTTTCGTGTTACAATTCTCATGTGTTTCTCTGTGGGGGTTGATCAGGTTGGATATGTGAGTAGCGTGGGAAAGTGTTGTCAAGCGAGTGTTTATGATTTAACCTTGATTTATAACTCCTATTTATTTGTCTGTAAATGCTATTGTATAAATTAATGTAATTGTGTACTCTTATAATTAATAATGTCTTGATATTTAGTACTACCATTTTTTATTAGTAATTCCACAATGTTATGTGGATAGTTAGTTGATTTGTTAGTAGACGCTTGGCCTGTGGACAGACGCGTGGGTCAGTAGCGTGGTGGCTGTGGTCGAGTGAAGACATGTATTAAGTTAAGTCCTTGATTTGTATATTTAGTCATTCAAAGTTTTTATTTCCTGGTCAGATGATATTGTATTCTCTCATTAAGTTTTAAGTGCTATTAATATTGCTCATTGCTCGAGAAGGATTTTATTTTAATTTGCATGCTGATAAATATTTCTGGCTATATTTACGTACCATTTAATTGTTATGTTTGTCCCCCTTAGCATAAATATATTGTTCCCCATTTTATGCAGTGCTTTATCTTATACCCCTAGACTATTTTATAAAGGCCTATTTAAATCTTTATGTACACTGCTGGGAGAAGAACCTTATTTAGTCTCGAGGGTGGTAACAAATGGAGGCCTGTGTCCGGGATCTTATACCATTAATTCCCTGTAATGTTTGTACAATTAACAGTGCTAATTATTAATAGCAATTGCCTTCCTAGGTACTCTGTGATTATCTAGTGACGCCTAATCAAGCCTGTGTAATTATCTGTTCAATCTGAGCTGCTGTGAAAACTTTCAACGCTTCACGATTTGAGGTAAGTGTTCAGCTTGTGCCAGGGGCCAAGCATAATTTTCAGTGTTGTTTCAAGTGTAAGTTGTGATTATTGAGCCAACCATGGAGGATCAGGTTGTTGCGCTGGTAGATCAGCCAAATTTTGGTAAAATTAAAGACTTAAAGAAGTCTGGTTTGTTGTTGCTGGCTGATAAATTGAACCTAGCAGTTTCCAGTAAAATGTTGAAAGCTCAAGTGTTAAGAGTTATTGTCACACACTTGGTGGAAGAGGAGAGACTTGACGAAGAGTGTTTGGGAGAGTTAGACGAAGAGTCAGTGACAAGGTGGCAATCTTAAAGTTGGAGTTGGAGACTAAATTAGAAATGGCTAGGCTGGAAGCAGACAAGCAGAGGCTGGAAGCAGATAAGGAGAGGTTGGAGTTGCAGAACCAGCAAAAACAACTTGAGTTGGTAACTCAACAGCAGATGTTGGAGGCTCGAGTACAACTGGCAGAGCATGAGACTAAACAACTCGAAATTCAGCAGAGTATGGCTGAAAATAATAACAGGTTAGAACAGCAGAGGATTGCGGCAGGTTTGGGTAACACTAGTAATAATCCAGAGAGTACAAATAGTTCTTCTAAGTACAGTAAACGTGTAGATTTGCCTAAGTTTAATGAAGAAGATCCAGAAATATTTTTCTTGCATTTTGAGAAACTAGCAGTCAGCATGAATTGGCCTGTAGATCAATGGGTTAGCATATTACAAGGACAATTTAAGGGTAAAGCTCAAGAGGTATTTGCATCATTGCCTGCTGAGAATTCTTTCGATTTTAAATTTGTTCAGCAAAGTATTTTAAATGCCTACCAGCAGATCCCAGAGGCACATAGAATAAAATTCAGAAGTTTAAAAAGAGCACAGGACCAGACTATTTCTGATTTTGTAAGAGTAAAATTAAATCACTTTAACAGATGGATTAAAGCACTTAATATTACAGAGTTTGAGACTTTGAGAGACCTCATAGTAACTGAGGAAGTAATGGGATGTCTACCAGAGAAATTAGCTTTGTTTATGGCTGAAAATAAACAAACCAATGATCTTATAAAATTAGCCAAGCTAGCTGATGAGCATGAACTACTTACTAAAGTGCCTTTTAGAGCACCCATTAATCATTTCAATGTTAAAACTAATCATTATGCTCATAAACATGTTTTCCAGACTCGACCAGCTACTTCACCTTCTCCCCTTAACCCTTCTCCTGTAAAGCCTAAATCTGAGAAACAACCGACAGGGTTGTCAACCTTAAGTAATGTAGTGAATAAGCCTGCAGTGGGTTCGGCTATTCCGACCACTAGCAGGTATTGCACGCATTGCAGGAGAAGAGGTCATGTGGTAAATTCATGTTATGCTTTGCACCCAGAGTTGAGACCAACTGGTCTAATATTGAGTAGGGGTTTGCAAACCATTAATGCCAATGTTGCTTCAGTCATGCCCAAGTGGATGACTAATTTTGATCCATACCTACATTCGGGAACCCTATTATGTACTAGTGGAACCTGGAAACCAGTCCAGTTGTTAAGGGACACTGGTGCTTCCCAGTCTTTAATTTCTCGCCGTGTTCTTACTGATGTTAGCACAGAAGACACTGGAGAGGTAGTGTTATTGCAGGGACTTGGAGGGCTCATCCAGCGTGTACCATTAATTAAGGTTAACCTGAATTCTTCTATTACACCAGGTTGGTGCACTGTAGCAGTCAGTGAGCAGTTGCCCATTCCTGGGATTGATATAATTGTAGGTAATGACTTCGATAAATGTAAATTTAGTGGGACCGATTGTCCTGTTATGTATACTAAACCTAATGCAGTACTGGCTCAACCAGATGAGGATGATGGTGTCATTTATCCAGCCTGTGTTGTGACCAGATCCATGGGTAAGCAGAATGTGGTAAGTCCTGCTACTACCAAGGTGGATGTTCTCGAGGCCAGGACCCCTTCAGACAGGGAGGTGGAGGTGGACCTTGAAGATACATTTATAGCTCACGTGGATGTCGAGAGTGAGGCCGGTGCCAAAGCCCTAATTTATTCTGACCCAGATGGTCTGGAAGATGTGGCCCAGGTACCACTTCCTTGCCCGCTCGCTCCAGTTGTAGAGTTCCAGACCTTGCGTAAGTTACAGAGTACTGATCCCAGTCTAGCTGAGTGTTATGCAGAAGCAGCCGACTCCATCGATACTTTGGAGGAGAGTACGGGTTGTTATTTCAAGGATCAATGTCTGATGAGAAGATGGAGACCATCAGGAACTCCCTCATCAGAGGATTGTGAGTTTAACACCCAGCTCGTTGTGCCAACAGAGTATCGGGAGCAGGTATTGCAAGCTGCTCATGATGACCTGATGGGAGGCCATCAAGGTATTACCAGTATGTATCATAAGATCTGTAAACTTTTTTATTGGCCGAAACTTAAAAAAGATGTGGTCAGATATTGCCACAACTGTGTTGTGTGTCAGACTGTTGGTAAGCCTAATCAGACTGTGCCACGAGCACCATTATATCCTATTGTAGTGCCAGAGGAGCCATTTACTCATGTGGTACTGGATTGTGTCGGACCTTTACCCCGTACAAAATCCGGAAATATGTATATGTTCACTATCTTATGTATGACCACCAGGTTCCCTGAAGCGTATGCTTTACGTAATATTAGAGCTTCTACTATTATCAGGCAGTTGGAACGATTTTTTCACTTTTTGGGATGCCCCGTGTAATTCAAACTGATAATGGGAGTAATTTTTGTTCCACCATCTTTAAAATTTCTGTAGCAGTTTTGGTATAAAACACAATTTTTCAAGTCCTTACCATCCTCAGAGTCAAGGGGGAATCGAGCGGTTCCACCAAACTCTCAAGAAAATGTTGAAGGCGACTGGGGAAGATTCACCCAGACATTGGGATGAGAATCTGCCATTTGTTTTATTTGCGGCTAGAGATGGATTGCACAGTGCACTAGGTTGTTCTCCATTCGAACTTGTATTCGGACATCAGGTGAGAGGACCTTTAAAGATGTTATATGAGCACATGTTAGATGATGTTACAGCCAGGCAGAGTGAGCGTTACCTGACGGATGTCAAGAGCAAGCTGTCCAGAACGAGGGAGTTGGCCTTACGACATCTAGGTGAACAACAGCAGGTAATGAAGCAGAAACATGACCAGAGGTTCAAGGCCAAACTCAGAGTTTTTGAGCCAGGAGATTTGGTATTGGTCTTGAAGCCTCGTATGGGTACGTCTATGTCTAACAAATTCGCAGGACCGTATCAAGTAGTCAAACGTCTTGGGGAGGTTACTTACAAGGTTGCCATCCCAAGCAGAAACGACAGACCATGAGTGTACATGTAAACCGGTTGAAGGCTTATTGTGGGCCTAGTATTGTGGCTTGTTGTGTTGCTGAGGAGGAAATTCCTGAAGAGTCGAGTGTTGCTGAGGAAGATAGTAATATTTGTTTGTCTAATTCCAGTAGTTCCGGGAAGAATTGTTGAGTCATTTGCAGGAGGAGGAGAGAGCAGAGTTCCAGGATCTTTTGGAGGTGTCTTCTAGCTTGTTTGGGGAGGTCCCACTCAAACTTCTCTCATTACTCATGATATCACCCTGACAAATGTGACTCCAATTCGGTTGCACCCTTATCGAGTGACACCCGAGAAACGTCGTATCATCCAGGAGGAGGTTGATTATCTTCTTCGACATGGGTTCATTAGACCCAGTCAGAGTTCCTGGAGTTCGCCATGCCTATTAGTACCAAAGCCAGAAGATAAGTGGAGATTAGTAGTGGATTATAGAAAACTCAACCAGGTACTATCGTTGATGTTTATCCGTTACCTTTATTAGAAGAATGTGTTGATACTATAGGTCATGCCAACTTTGTATCTAAATTAGACTTATCTAAGGGTTATCATCAGATACCTCTTACAGATTTTGCCAGGGAAGTGACAGCATTTATCACTCCTGATGGAGCTTATGAGTATAACGTGATGCCTTTGGTTTACGTAAGTGGTAGATCATATGTCTAGTTTAAAAAGAAATTGTTTCATATATTGCAACATGCTAATTTGACTGTCAATATGAAGAAATGTAGTTGGGCTAAAGGAACCATAGTGTATTTAGGACATGAGGTCGGACAAGGAAGGATAGTCCCATTGCACGATAAGATTCAGGCAATTGTGGAGTACTAACTAATAAGAAGTCTGTGCAAAGATTTATTGGAATGTGTGCGTATTATAGGAGGTATTGTAAAAACTTTTCTATTGTTGCTGCACCCATAACAAATCTTTTAAGGAAACAGGTAAAATTTAAGTGGACGCAGGAGTGTCAGAACTCTTTTCAGAAGTTGAAAGGAATTCTCTCTACTTCACCTGTGTTAGCTAGTCCACAGTATAATAAACCTTTTATTCTTCACATAGACGCTTCAGATGTAGGAGCAGGTGCTGTTTTGTTCCAAGTAGGACCAGATGAGTTAGAACATCCTGTTTATTATTTTTCACGTAAGTTTGACAGAACACAAATTAATTACTCTGTAGTTGAGAAAGAAGCACTTTGTTTAATACTAGCAGTGAAGAAATTTGAGACATATTTGTCAGGAAATGTTATTGCCGATGCCTTATCCAGAGGTTTTCCTGTTGCAGTGCCATAATCTGTAGTGTTCTTTATTCATAAGATATATGTAATTTTGTATAATTTTTTTACTGTGTGAAATTTCATTGCTTTGTACTTGATTTAGTTTAAGTATTTTCATGTGGTGAAAATTTTTCATGTGTTAATTCATGCAGTCAAAAAATGAAATCAACCTTCAGTTAATTTCATTTTTTCTTAGGGGACGGGAGGGATGTTACGAATCTTGTTAAGATCCTCTCATTACTCTTAATTATTGTATTACTGTATTGTCCTATTCTCTAATTATTATAGCATCCAGTTGTATGATATGAGATTTTGTATGTTATATGATATATATTATAGAATGTATTAGTGTGCTTGAGTTGCATATTATTGTATGAGGCTTTCGTGTTACAATTCTCATGTGTTTCTCTGTGGGGGTTGATCAGGTTGGATATGTGAGTAGCGTGGGAAAGTGTTGTCAAGCGAGTGTTTATGATTTAACCTTGATTTAAAACTCCTATTTTTGTCTGTAAATGCTATTGTATAAATTAATGTAATTGTGTACTCTTATAATTAATAATGTCTTGATATTTAGTACTACCATTTTTTATTAGTAATTCCACAATGTTATGTGGATAGTTAGTTGATTTGTTAGTAGACGCTTGACCTGTGGACTGACGCGTGGGTCAGTAGCATGGTGGCTGTGGTAGAGTGAAGACATGTATTAAGTTAAGTCCTTGATTTGTATATTTAGTCATTCAAAGTTTTTATTTCCTGGTCAGATGATATTGTATTCTCTCATGTAAGTTTTTAAGTGCTATTAATATTGCTCATTGCTCGATAAGGATTTTATTTTAATTTGCATGCTGATAAATATTTCTGGCTATATTTACGTACCATTTAATTGTTATGTTTGTCCCCCTTAGCATAAATATATTGTTTCCCATTTTATGCAGTGCTTTATCTTATACCCCCTAGACTTGTTTTATAAAGGCCTATTTTAAATCTTTTATGTACACTGCTGGGAGAAGAACCTTATTTAGTCTCAAGGGTGGTAACAACATCAAAGTTATATATGTAGCCTGATGTGCCTTCGGCCAACATATAAAATTTTACACCATACTTGTCGGGCTTGTTGGGATTGTATACCCTGAAAGCGAGGTGGCCACGCCATGGCATTGTACCTTCATCGAGACTCAATTCTTTCTTTGGAATATATACAGACAAAAATTTCTCGGTCAAATATTTCTTCACTGGTCTCACTTTTATCAACCTGTCACTTTTATTCTCGGGAACTGCTTTCTTGTTATACATGTGAAAGAACTTGGAAATATGTTGGAACCGCGTAGATGACATAAACACGTTGAAGAATCGACTATGCCACAGCTGATCTATCTGCCAGTACATCCTCATTGTAGGGAGCTTGTTTATCCCCATCAGTAGGCACAGGCCCAAATATCGGGTCATTTCTTTCACAGACACGGGTTTCCAAGTATTTCTTGATGATGCAGCTACCAGATGTATGATGTGTGTGGCATACAAATTAGTTCCATAGGCTATATATTCTACCATTGCTCTAGTAAAAAATATGTGTATGAACTGTAATGGAGTCGTTGGTAGTGGAATTGTTAGGCCTGGGTTTGCAGAAAATGCACCAACGATGGGAGGAGTGTTGCTACGATTCCTGTCATCACTCAGCCTAGCCCTCTTAGGTACCGGACACTTTCGCTTTCCGCGTGGAGGGGCTGGGGGTTCTTCCTCACTATCATCCTCACTCTCAGTCAAACTATCTTGCTCACTTGAGGAAACCTCATATAGAATGTCACATTCTGGTTCGTCAACCTCAATATCATCATCCTCTGACCCTAAAAGCGCCTCAACAAGGTTAGGAATCTTGGAGGGAGTGAGCTTGACCCCCAAGATACTTATTTTAAATCAGAGCGATCTGGTCTTCTTTCTGCGATTTCCTACCTCTTTTTTGAGTACCACTGCTTGTTCCTTGTCCAGGATCCATGTTCAACGTATTGAATGGGTTAGAATCACACGAGAACGGAAATAAATGCGTAAAACAGGTCAATATGCAGGTGATGAGTCACAATAACGTGGCTAAAGTATGTTGACCAGACCACACACTAGAAGGTGAAGGGACGACGACGTTTCGGTCGGTCCTGGACCATTCTCAAGTCGATGAGTATTATTGGATCGACTTGAGAATGGTCCAGGACGGACCGAAACGTCGTCGTCCCTTCACCTTCTAGTGTGTGGTCTGGTCAACAAACAGGTCAAGTTTGCCGCGAGAGGGGAGCGTAGTGTGGGCACTTGTCGTGTCAACAAAACAATGGGCCGACCACGTGACCGGGTAGGCCGAGATGCCATGTGGGAGTTGTGGGAGAACAGGAATTTCATGGCGAACATTTTATGAGTATCCCCAACAAAATTGGATAGAAAATGGAATTTATACAAATATTTTTTCTCATGACTCCATAGATAGTCACACCAGCGGAACCGTAATAAAAATAGTTGACGACCGGAATCGGTACCAACGCGCGAAAGTGGTAGGTATATAAAAACATGTGCATATTCGAATAAAACTTTGTGTCAAAATTTCAAAGCAACTGGTGAAGAACTTTCAGAGATTACAGCATGTGTTGTTCTTACATCCAACAGATGGCACTGTTTTTCCAAAAATGCATGTTTTTTCCTGTCACAGGTGAGGCAGGCATATAGTAGGTATATAAAAACACGCGTCTATTCCAATGCAAAGTTGTGTCAAAATTTCAAAGCAATTGGTATAGAGGTTTCGAAGATTTCCCTCCCATGAAAAACACAGTTTAAAAAAAAATGTTTTTCCCCGTCACAGACGTGACATCTATATAATATGTATATAAAAACTCACTCAGATGCGAATGGAACGTTGTGTGAAAATTTCAAAGCATTCGGTGAAGAACGTTTGGAGATTAGCGATTTTGAACAAACGAACATTTGCATTTTTATTTATATAGATTATTATTATTATTATTATTATTATTATTATTATTATTATTATTATTATTATTATCATTGGTATTATTATTATTACAAAGAAAATCTGATGAGGCTCTGAGGTGGGTGCGGTACCGCGACCTTAAGCCCTTGCCAGCCGCATACTTTACCACTGTACCATCGTAACGTGTTGAAAGTCATAGAACCGGATTTCTATTGACATCACAGGCAATCTGGAGGCCCCGACTGAAGCCAGTCCATGTGTTTACATGTGACCCCTAAGCACTCGGGTGGAGGCAACGTAGTTCAACATTGTACACCCACATTTGAGATACACATTGATATATATCACACGAACGTGATATATATCAATGAGAATTTCCACTGGGATTTTTAATCAACGAGAAAATATATATTATTGATATATATCACGTTAGTGAGTTTTTTTTTTATTATTATTGTTATTATTATTTAATTCACTATTTTTAGTATTATTTGATTATTGTTTTTATGATTATTATTATTGTTATTATGGTTATTATTACACATAGAATTCATACTAACATGATGTATCAATGAGAAAATACATAGGAGCCATGATGAGGATTCGAACCTATGCTCTGGGTACCCCCAAGCACATGCCTATGACAACTAGGCCACAACTTGATCAATAGAGAATTGCAACAAGGGGTGGGGGGTATTGTGTGAAACCCTGGTTTGGCTTCAGTGAAAGCCTCGGGAACCCTCGTGGATTCAGTAGAATCCCAGGTTGCAATCCTTTTGACCAGGGGGGCCTGACAGATGAGTGGATAGCACTCGGAAGTCCTAAGGTTTCGAGTACGATCCCCGGTGGAGGCGGAGACAAATGGGCAAAAAGTTCCTTTCACCCTGATTCCCCTGTTACCTAGCAGTAAATAGATATCTAGGAGTTAGACAGCTGCTAAAGGCTGCTTCCTGGGGGTGTGTAACACAATGGAGGCCTGGTCGAGGACCGGCCCACGGGGACACTAAGCCTCAAAATCATCTCAAGATAACCTTCCCCCCATCCCCCATCCCTTCGTCCTCCCCATCATCCCCCACTCCCCTGTCCCTTGTCCTCTCCAACATTACCCCCTCCCCTGTCCCCTCGTCCACCCCTACCATCCCCCACTCCTGTACCCCTCGTCCTCCTAACCATTCCCCACTCCCTCATATGAAGCATTCCCAAATGATCTGTTGTTCCCATCAGAAAATTGGGAACATGAAATGATCTGATGATCCCATCACTGAAATATAAAAATAACAGGTAAACAAACGAAATAAAAAAATAAAAAAATAAAAAAAAGTAACTATACTCGCAAAATGAATAGTATGATAAACAACACAGCTCAATTCCAACGCAATGTCACACATAATAATTAAATCAAAATGAAAATAAATCGAAATCTATGACAATTCAATTTATCAATGGAATCAGAAACACTGAAATGGAATCGTAACATATTTAGTATAGCGTGTGTTGCTCTTACGTGCAACAGATGGCATTGTTTAAAAAAAAAAGCATGTTTATACTTGTCACAGGTGTGGCATCTATATAGTAGGTATATAAAAACACGCGTATTTGAATGGAACGTTGTGTCAAAATTTCAAAGCAATCGGTGAAGAACTTTCGGAGATTACAGTGTGTGTTGCTCTTACGTCCAACAGATGGCGCTGTTTTTCAAAAAAAGCATTTCTTCCTGTAACAGGTGAGGCATGTTTATAGTAGGTAAATAAAAACACGCACCTATTCGAATGCAGAGTTGTGTCAAAATTTCAAAGCAATCGCCAAAGAGGTTTCGAAGATTTTCCTAACATGAAAAACACAGTAAAAAAAAAAAGCATGTTTTCCCTGTTACAGATGTGACATCTATATAATATGTATATTGTGACAATAAACTCTTTCATGAGAGATTTAGCCTGCTCCTTCCTACATCGCATTACTTCTATACATATGCAACATCAAGATACCACATTCAAGAGTATAGAAGTGGAATAACAGACGTCTCTACAGGGAGTACACTACTCTCACTCCTCACCCCCCCCCTCACTGTTGGCGCACCACCTAGTCGATCACCAAATGACCACTTCAAATCAATACTCTCCTCGTTGGTGAATCAGCGACTTCACGCAACTCCAGCGCCATCTACATCGCCTATAGATAGTCTCGCGTGAGCAGTTGTCCTCAGAATATTCTCGTGCTCTAGAGCTGAGACTTCTATCTAAGCATACTTCCTGTATACTAGTAGAGGTCTCAGCCATCCCACTATTCTCAGCACCATTTACTAATTTTTGTCTTGCTTATTGTAGAGTAACGTAATTATTATTTTATTTTATATTGTGTTTTGTCTTTGTGTATATTTTTTATCCGCACTGTACAAAGCCAAGGGATTATCTTTATTTGGTTTCTATTTGTTTAAAGTAAATTAAAGTTCATTATTTATAAGATTTGTTTTGCGTGTTTTCCCTCTCACTTTACCATAGGAAGACACCCGCCAAGCAGTCAACATTTTTTTATCTTTTTTTGTAATGTGATTGGCATTTCCACCAGCCATAGAGAAGACTGCCTTAACACCTACATTTCTCGTCACATTAATTGGGGCCTGTCCTGAGAGTGTGTTCACAATAAGGTTTGTCTTGGAAGAACTACTCAGGTACTGATACTAGACCAATCATTTCAATTTGTGGTAAGTGGACTTGGCTTTGTTACACATTGCCTTTTCAATAATTTCATAACTTTCAATAATTTTTATGGTGCTGTGTATTTTGTCCTGAGTGTGTTCACAATAAGGTTTGTCTTGGAAGAACTACTCAGGTACTGATACTAGACCAATCATTTCAATTTGTGGTAAGTGGACTTGGCTTTGTTACACATTGCCTTTTCAATAATTTCATAACTTTCAATAATTTTTATGGTGCTGTGTATTTTGTGCTTTACGAGTGTAACATTTTATGAGTGTTGGATGACTGTGGATTACGTGGTGTCTGGTGGCCAGTCACTCTCTTAATTGGTTATTCATCCCTCGGTGTTATTACTCATGTTTCCACCTTACTCTCATCCCTAGAATATTTCTCATTTACGGCAGATCACTCTCTTTGGTATCCTGGTACTTTGGTTTCTCTTTGGGACACGTACCCTATCATCTGTAATCCGACCGAAGGAGGAAAAAGAGGGCCATAGTTTCTCTAGCATGGACTACGCTGTTGAGTTGGAACCCCAACAGCAGTTCTCGTCACCAGTTGACATTCGCACCCCTACGCATTGGTCAGAGATTATGATACTTACCCAGGTAGGGAATTGACAATCTTTTCCAGAGCACAAAGAACGCTAATTATGTAAGTGTCATCTAGTTAAGTAGGAAACCCCCTTGCTTCTGTCCTATAGAGACTCGGCAAGGTATCCCTTTGTTTTTGGACTACCACTCACTTCTAAAACTATCAAAGTTTCATTTATTTTAGCAGGATTTTCTTGCCCTTATTCTCGTATATAGAGTATCGGGTACAACATTTCCCTACATTTTGATTTTTTAATCACTTAAGATCTAATATTAACGTTAATTGTTTTCACATTAACGATTGAATTCCCACAGGATAGTCACCAGTTGCCACGTCATCCTGTTACTGACACTTATAATACCACGGGTGTATTCTCTGTATATCTGTTTCATCTGTCAAAATGTTTCGGCTCTCAGCATTTCGTAGCGGTCCAGCAAATGAAATAGGGAGCTTAATTAGTGCTAAGAAGACATAATTAAAAACTCTAGCACATGAGTACCAACTAAATGTTCCCCATGGAGCCACCAAAAGTGACTTGCATAACCTTATCCTTGACCACCTCTTAGATAATAGAAGTATAGACTCTGATTCTCACGAAAAGTATTCCATTACAGACCGGCATACTATAGCAGCTATGAAGTTGAAGCTAGAACTCGCTAATGCCGAACGTGAGCGTCTGAAAGAACAAGCTACCTTTGAGAAGGAGGCTCTACAAAGAAAGCAACACGAGGCTACCCTAGAGCGTGAATGGCAAAAAGAAGCTCTACAGCTCCAGAAAGAACAAGCTGCCTTTGAGATGGAAGCTCTACAAAGGAAGGAACACGAGGCTGCCCTAAAGGAACGCGAGGCTGCCCTAGAGCGTGAACGCCAAAAAGAAGCTCTGCAGCTCCAGAAAGAACAAGCTGCCCTACAACGTGAGCAGGTTGAATTCCAACGTGAGCGTGAGAGGGAACAGCTTGAAGTAAGAAAACGTGATCTGGAGATACAACGTGAACACAATAAGAAGCAAGCCGATTGTGCTCTAGAATACCGTAGAAAAGAACTCGACTTGGAAACTACACACCTCACTCGGCGCCAACAAACAGCCAATCCTCCAGCAAGCTTCAGCATCTCCCAGGCAAGTAAGTTAATGCCACTATTCGTTGAGATAGAGATAGATGTGTTTTTTACTACTTTTGAGGCCCTAGCTAAAAAACTTAGCTGGCCTGAAGATCAATGGTCTATACTTCTCAGAGTGCATCTCACAGGTAGAGCTACGGTTACTCTCAGTACCTTAGCGTCTGAGAATGACTACCAGACCCTAAAGCAAGCCGTTCTAGACGCCTTCCTTCTCTCCGCCGAAAGCTACAGACGAAAATTCCGTGAGTATCTAAAAGCAAGTGTCACCTCCTATTTAGAATTTGCCAATACTAAGAAAAGATATTTCATGAAATGGCTGAAAGCAGCCCATGTTTCTACATTTTCAGACCTCGTCAACCTTATTCTAGTCGGGAATTCTTTCGACGTGTTCCTGCTCCCATCCGTCTTCACTTAGCAGACAAAGAAGAAACTGACCTCATCAGATGTGCGAAGTCGGCTGACACCTACAGTCATATACACAAGTTAACAGCTGACACATCTTCCAGTAAGTAGTCTTGGTCTAATTATGACAAAGTGAGTACCAACCAAGCAAGCTCTCAATTATATTGTAGGTATTGCAAGCTCTATGGACATACCATAGATAAATGTGGGAAAGCCCAATACAAAGGCTAAACTCCTAAACCCAAACCGACTCCTCCTAAGTCTGGTAAGCCTGTGATGAATATTGGTGTTCCTATTAATGATCTTTCTCTCTTCAGCAAACACCTGTACCCTGGAACTGTCTCTGCCAACAGTAAAGATTCGGAGGGACTTTTCAAAGTGAAGATCTTGAGGGACACAGCTGCTCTTCTGTCTATAATTTTGAAATCAGCTGTGCCTAACATCACCTACACCGGGGAGACGTTCCTTATCACTGACCTCACTGCCACCACTCGGTATCCACTCGCCAGAGTCCACCTGGATTGTACTTTCGTACAAGGTGAAGTCCAAGTCGCCATCCGGGAAAAGCCTTTTCCCATGTCAGGGGTACAACTTCTCCTGGGCAACGACTTGGCCAAAGATCTACAACCTTCCAACTTGATCATCATGGACAATCCCCAGGTATGTGACTCTGTCGTGGAAAACCCCATCCTGAAGTATATTCCAGCAGAGGTCCAAGAAAGTGATGAAGTCTCTCCTCCGGTTTTGGTGACCACCCGTGCGCAAGCTGCACGCCTGCAGCCAGCTGGCTCTACTTCAATAGCTGTCCCTCAAGACCATCAGAATCTGTCACCGAATCTCACTATGCTGGAGTTCTGTAAGTTGCAGAGGGAGGATCCCTCATTAACACCATTATTCTTCCAGGCCGAGACTCAATCTGATAGTATTCCTGGGTTCTTTATGGGGAACCAATTGCTCTACCGAAGGTACCGACCCAGTAAACTAACGGAGGATGACGATTGGGCTAATGTCGACCAACTAGTAGTTCCCACCAGCCTATGGCCCGATATTCTACACCTGGCCCATGGAGCGCTTTCTCACTACGGTTTTAATAAAACCTATCACGCCATCAGACAAGACTATTACTGGCCAGGTATGATTAAAGATGTAAAAACTTATGTACAACAGTGTCATACATGTCAGATGGCAGGAAAACCTAACATCTCTATTCCCAAGGCTCCTTTGATTCCTATCCCGGTGCCTTCGGAACCCTTTCACAGACTCATCATAGACTGTGTTGGTCCTTTACCCGGACCAGTTCTGGCAACGCTTATATACTAACCATCCTGTGTCCAACCACCAGATTCCCCATAGCAGTTCCTGTAAAGAACATTACGGCTGCTACTGTGGTGAAGCAACTGTTGAAGATCTTTACACAATATGGATTTCCTCGGGAGATTCAAAGTGACTGTGGCACCAACTTCACCAGTGATCTCTTCAAGAAGACACTGGAAGAATTCAACATTACTCAGGTATTGTCCAGCCCCTATCATCCTGCTTCACAGGGTTCTCTTGAACGTAGTCACCAAACTATAAAATCACTCCTTAAGAAATTTTGCAATGAAACTATGAAAGACTGGGATAAACAACTTGACATCATCATGTGCATTTTCAGAAGTCTCCCAAATGAGTCTCTAGGAGTGTCTCCTTATGAGATGCTCTACGGACGTAAGTGCCGTACTCCTCTTAAAGCTTTTAAAGACTCTCTACGTAATGCCACCTTCAGTGACCCTCTGTATGTGCCCCAGTTTCTTCAAAACTTAAAGCACATTCTAGAGCGAGTGCATAAATTTGCCAACGATAATTTATTAAAAGCTCAAGATAGGATGAAGACTCATTTTGACAAACGCAGTAAAATCAGGAAATTTAAAACAGGAGACTTCGTTTTAGCATATTTTCCGATCCCTGGTTCTCCATTGCAAAATAAGTTTTCAGGACCTTACCGCATCAAGGAGTGCAGAAACAACCACAACTACGTTCTTGAGACTCCAGATAGGCGGCGGAGGACCCAGTTGTGCCACGTCAATCTTTTGAAGAAGTATAAAGGTACACCCCCCACTGTGTTAGTATCTCTCTCCACCTTTCAAGATCCATACCTCCACAGTGAGACCTTCCCTGCTTCTCCTCCCGAAAGCACTAACTCTGAGTCAGTGCCTTCCAACTCGGAAATTCTTACAGATCTTCCTAAATATTTGCAGGACTGTAACAGTGCTCCTCTCATCAGAGTCTTCCAAGAACATCAGAAGTTGTTCAGCGATGATCCCCAGGAATGTAATGTGGTTCAACACGACATCCAGCTACTTCCTGATACCCGGCCGATTCGTCAACCCTTCTACCGCATCAGCCCGTACAAAAAGGAAGTTATGCGTGCTGAGGTACAGTACCTTCTGGATCATGGGCTGGCCACCCCTTGTGAGTCCCCTTGGGCCTCACCCTGCATCTTGGTGCCGAAACCTCACGGTAAAGTACGATTATGTACAGACTATAGGAAACTGAACCTCGTGACCGTCAAGGATGCTTACCCTTTACCTCGTATAGATGATATCCTTGACGCCGTAGGTAATGCTACTTATCTTTCCCAGATTGACTTGTTAAAGGGCTACTATCAGATTAGTCTGACAGAGCGGGCTAAGGAAATATCTGCCTTCACCACTCCTTTTGGCCTGTACAGATATGAACGCCTTCCTTTTGGACTGTGTAATGCCCCGGCCACCTTCCAGCGAGCTGTCAACCGCGTCATCCATGGCCTAGATCACACCTACGCCTACTTGGATGACATCGTTGTGGCAACTGACACCTGGAACGAACATCTGCTCCAGCTGCAACGATTGTTCTCCAAGCTCCTGACAGCTGGCCTTACCATCAACTTGGGCAAGTCCACCTTTGCTAAAGGTAAAGTGCGTTATCTTGGTCATGTGATAGGAAATGGCAGCCTAGCTCCTTTAACCATTCATACTCAAGCCATTCAGCATTACCCACAACCTACAACCAGGAAGCAGCTCCTGCGCTTCCTTGGCCTTGCATCTTACTATCGTAGGTTTGTAAAAAATTTCAGTACGGTAGCGACACCACTGATTAATCTGACCAGCCCCAAGCAACGGTATCATTGGACCATTCAACAGACCGTTGCCTTTGAACAACTAAAGTCTCTGCTATGTTCTAATCCCATTCTCGCCTCTCCAGATATTACGAAGCCCTTCATCATCAATGTCGACGCAAGTGGCACCGGCATCGGGGGCGTTCTAATGCAACAGCGTGGCGAAGAGGTTCTTCCTGTCAGCTACTACAGCTACAAATTGAAGCCTCATCAGAAGAACTATAGCACCATAGAAAAAGAACTCCTCTCCATCGTCCTGAACCTTCAACATTTCGAACCTTACCTACAAGGTAATAGGTCCATTACCATCTATTCGGACCACAATCCCCTACGATTTCTGCAACAAGCCCAATTCAACAATCAACGTCTTCTACGCTGGGCTCTGTACCTGCAGAACTTTAACCTGGAGATATTCTTCATTAAGGGCTCGGATAACATCATAGCAGACGCCCTCTCCAGAGTCTACGAGGTAGAGGCAGCTACTCCTACCACTCTACCGTCTAATGAAGTAACTTAACCCGTAAGAGCAGGCTTCGGGGGAGAGCTGTGACAGTAATCTCTTTCAAGAGAGATTTAGCCTGCTCCTTCCTACATCGCGTTACTTCTATACGTCTGCAACATCAAGATACCACATTCAAGAGTATATAAGTGGAATAACAGACGTCTCTACAGGGGTACACTACCCTACTCTCACTCCCTCACCCCCTCCCTCACTGTCGGCGCACCACCTCGTCGATCACCAAACGACCACTTCAAACCAACACTCTCCCCATTGGTGAATCAGCGACTTCACGCGACTCCAGCGCCATCTGCATCGTCTATATATAGTCTCGCACGAGCAGTTGGCCTCAGAATATTCTTGTGCTCTAGAGCTGACGCTTCTATCTAAGCATACGTCCTGTATATTAGTAGAGGTTTCAGCCAGCCCACTATTCTCAGCACCTTTAACTAATTTTTGTCTTGCTTATTGTAGAGTAACGTAATCATTATTTTATTTTATATTGTGTTTTGTCTTTGTATATATTTTTGATCCGCACTGTACATAGCCAAGGGATTATCTTTATTTTGTTTATATTTGTTTAAAGTAAATTAAAGTTCATTATTTATAAGATTTGTTTTGCGTGTTTTCCCTTTCACTTTACCACAGGAGACAACCGCCAAGCAGTCAACATTTTGTTTCTTTTTTTTTAATGTGATTGGCATTTACACCAGCCATAGAGAAGACTGCCTTAACACCTACATTTCTCGTCACAATATATATATATATATATAAATATTATATACTATATATATATATTCTAATTATATATATAAATATAATATTGACGTTTGTGTTTGTATTTATTGTTTGAAAGAACTCTTGTTTGTATACGAGAGTTCTTAACATTCTTGTACAGCCACTAGTAAGCATATCGTTTCGGGATATTTCACTTAATCCTAATTTTCCCTATAATACGACCTGTCTAATCGTTTAAACAACCAGGTATTCCTATTCACTTCTGGGTTAACAAGGTTATAGTTAAGGATTGGTGACCAGAAAGTATTCCACGGCCAGGATACGAACCCAGGCCAAAGTGCTCGTAAAATGCCAGGCGAGTGTGTGTTACCAGTTCCCACGGGGGGAGGGGGCATTGAGACTTAAGCTTCCTCTGTCCACTACTCTGCCTGTTACTCTTCCACAGCACCGAGAACTGAGTGCAGTTTAAATTGGTCTACTTACCCATGAAAGTAGTCCTTTACGATTCTTCCGTCAGGCCCTTTGTCCAGACCGGCGAGCCTTGACATCTCATCAAACGTCAGTTCGAAGTCAAAAATCTGTCATAAGTACAGATATACTTCACGTGGAAATTTACGTTCATAAATATATAATATATAGTATATATATATATATATTATTTATATAATGTCTTCTTCACACAATAATACTAAACATTATTTTAGTTTCTAAACTGTCTTCTTGTTGTTATAGTAGTATAGGATAAAAAATCATAACTCCTAACCAGAACATTGACCTAATCATAAACAGTACCACAAAACAGAAGACTACAAACCTCATTATTAAAAACAGTTCAAAGGCGACCGAGAACCCTTAACAGCAGTCATAGTCATGGTTATTCACCTAGTTGTGCTTGCGGGGGGTTGAGCTCTGCTCATTCGGCCCGCCTCTCAACTGTCAATCAATCAACTGTTACT